>JBBKCR010000101.1:30964934-30976028 GCA_037577295.1 Ladigesia roloffi
CACTCTCTCTGACTCTCTCTCTCCTTCTGTCTCTCTCTGTCTCTCTCTTGTTCCCTCCCTCTCTCTCCCCCTCTCTCTCTCTCTCTCTCCCTCCCTCTCCCCCTCTCTCTCTCTCTGTGGGGTGGGTGAGATTGACTGGGCAGCTGGCTCCCGCGTACAAGTACCATGCCAACTCCAAATGTCAACCATGCAACCCAACACTGTCTAGTCACCTCAGTGAATCAATGAACATTTGGGAGTCCTAATGAAAAGTCCTGTCTGTACCATCCTATACAAAGCTTCTATATTTTGTTATATTGTAGAAACTTGGAAGACATACGGCTTAGTATCTTTGTGTGCAATTTTTTACCTAAGTAAACATAGTTTTATCTAAATAAATCAGTGTATACGGTATGAATAGAAAATTGGAAGATCTGTTGTGATGAGCACGACATAGTTCAGCCTATGAACTATTGCAGTTGGTATATTTTACAGTATATAATACATATGTGTTCTTACTTATACATATACTTGTAGTTGTTAGTTTATAAGTACACCTAATTTGGTCCTACAGGTGGATCCCCAATCAGATGCCATATTCTAAGCAGAGTAAACCCCCTTTATTCACAGTTCAGCAATGTATAAGTTTTCATGCATTTTTGTGCTACATCATTAAGAAAAATATATTTAACTACTTTTGTAAATTAAATATTAACATAAATTCAGCTACATTTCCATATAAATCACCATGTCCTTAGGTTTTTGTTCTGTTTTTCTTAAAGCCCTGTTTTTTTATTACTTTTATTTTTATTTATTTAATTTATTACTGTATATACCCTGCTTATACCAAAGAAAAGATGCATGTATGAATTACAGTGCAGTCTGTACATGGGTAACATCAGTGTTTTGTGACATTAAACCTTCACATATATAATGTATTCAGTCTACAGCAGTTTAGCCATGCCCACTCATGCCACAGTTGTGTTCCCGCCCTGTGTAGATTTTTGAATGAGCTGCAATATTAAGTATCAGTCTGTTTTAGTACAGAGACTAAAAGAGCCGGTTTAATTCTAAGGGGTTTAACTGAGGTTGGAAAAGTGTGATGTTAGAATGAACTATTATAATTAGGAAATCTATATTGTTTAAAAAATTTGGGAAAAATTGAAATAGAAGGAAAATTTAAAATATGGGCCTTATAAATAACACTGTAGTGAATTTTTAAGGTTTTCATGAATACATTGATTCATCAAAATAATAATGCTCACAGTGGAACTTTGGTCAGTGTTGTCAAAAAATCTATATGAGCAGGGGTGTCAAAGGGGTGTCCTGGAGGTCAGGTGCCCAGCACAGTTTAATGGTTCTCCAACTTAAACACATTCACGAAACATGATAATTAACTGGCGAGGTGAACCAGGTGTTTCCGAGCAGGGAAATCACCAAAACATACTTCACCATGGCCCCCAAGGAGTTCCACACCCCTAGGTTAGAGGCTCATATGCATATTGCAGCTTTCAGTGATAACAGCATTGCAGAGTCTAATTATGCAGCCGCACAGTAGTACCATAGTTTATTGCCAAGTGGATTTTATTCAGTAGTTACCTATAGTGTAAATGTACTAATTTATTGTATTTAATGATTCTGCCATGTGCAGATATTGTTTGTCTTATCTGTGTCTGTCTGTTTATTTCAGGTCATCTGGTGGACAGAACTGGAAAGTACACATACGTATTCCTGGCCTGCAGTATCTCTGTGGCCTTATCAGCTTTGTTTCTTTTGGTGGCCTTCTATACACTTGACCGCCATGCCGCAGCCCAGGAGGAGCAATCGCCTGCTCCAGGGTCAGCACATATTCTATCACCGGACTGCCAGTACATCAGAGTCTCCGCAGGCAGAGCGGACGGCAACACTGTCATAGAAACGGAGCGCATCACAAGCGTATGATCTGTCAGGGCTGAGGATCTGACATCAAACAGAGGAATATACACATATTATCAGTACATATATATGTCATGGGTGTAACGATACACATATTCGTATTGAACCATTCGGTAAGAGGCTTTCAATTCGGTACACAATACAAACCAAATGATTCACATGATGTACTTTTGTGTTTGATAACATAATAAAGTTTTATAGCGGAAATTTGCTTTACCGCCAACATGAATTGGATGGAGCCACCTCGACAAGCTTTACACATTCTTGCAGAAGTTTTCCAATTGTTTATTTAAAACAGAATGGTTTTCATCATATATATATATGAATGTATGTGTGTGTGTGTATATGTATATGTATATATATATATATATATATATATATATATATATTACACACACACACACACGAGTTTTAGGAAGTATTTATATTTCTTTAATAACTGTACAATTGTTGTACAGACTCCAGATTGTGTATGCTGCAGGTATGATTTGATTATTTCAAAATAACCTACGAAACATTTCCTTGCTTGGATATCTGTTGTATTGTAACATCTTATCAAAAAGAAGATCCTAGCTACTGTCTTCAAGCTACTGCTTATCAGGTGTTCTCCATCTAGCAGCAAACTCACCAACCGATTATGTATTTTGCAAACATCTGAAACAGGCCTCTACACAGGAAGCTCATTACACCTCTGACAAGAATAGCACAGTTACTTCTTTTGACATTTTAGCTTTGTTGTTTATTTCTGCAACCCAGTTACTGACCTCCCAACCACACAACACTGACTAGGCATTAAGGGTATATATCAGCTGCACACTGTTACACAGGCCTTTAGTTCTGCTACACTGTTAACATCTAATGGATTCAGGGGACTGATCTCTGATCAGTGGTGTATGTGTTGTCCTGTTGGTTGCTACAGAAAACTGAAAGTGTCAACATTTTTGTTAATAGTCTTATTTCTGTCTTGAATGTTTTCATGTTCTTTATGTTACTCTTCTGGTGTTCTGTGTGTTTGCCAAAGTTTTGAAGGACAATTAAAAGGGCTATGTGCATTTATAAATTATACACTTTTATATCGTAGTTTATTTAGTACACCTGTTATCCTTTTTTATATAAAAAATCGTTTCACTGAAAAGAAATATACACGTTTTCCTGTTGACAATAAATGCTGTTTGCAAAGTGGGTGGTTTGGCTTTGCGTGATTATAATCAGCTCCCTCTAGCGGTCTGACAAATCTGAGGAACATGAGAGGGACTGAAGCCGTCCTGCAGCGAATAAAGAAATTTATCAGTTCAAGAAATACTGACAGCCGTTTGTCAGCAATGATGAGCATGTACAAATATGTAGCACAGACATCCCCGTGTATTTTCACGTTAAATTTGAAAGTGAAAGTGAAACCGACTGCTGCCTGAAAGGCACCACGGACGGGCAAGGGTAAGTTTATATGGCTATGGGCTTTATTTAGTCTTATTCTAAACCTTTTTTTTTATTTATTTAATTTGTCTAAACACTTAAACACTCCAATTAACTAAACCATGCATCAGTCTGCGAAAGAAGGGGCTGGAGACCTTTCCAGCCACTTTAGCTTTAGCCAGTAATCCATAGTGTGTAAACATTTACTATGTTTTTAAGAAAGCATGATCATTTACATTTACGTTTGCTACACTTTATGGACGAAATTTTAGGACGCCTGACCATTACACTAACGACACTGGATACAAACACCTAGATTGTAATTTGAAGTTACTTCCCTTTGCACCTATAACCGCTTCCGTACTTCTTGGAAGGGTTTCCGCGATATTTTGGAGTATCTGTGGGAATTGGTCCCCAAGAGTATTTATCAGGTCAGACACTGATGCTGGACGAGAAGTTCCTGGCTCACAAGCTCCGTTCTAGTTCATACCAACCGTGCTGAATGGACGAAAGTATTGGGACACATCTGTGCAATCTTAAATCTCCTGCATACCAATGCATTATGGACAAAGCCATGCTAAAACAGTTTGGAGAAAACCCGTTTCTATTTCAGCATGACTGTGTCCCCGTACACAAAGCAAGGTTCATAAAGACTTGGTTGGATGAGTTCGGTGTGGACGAAATTGAATGACCCTCACAGAGCCCTGACATCAACCCCCTCCTAGACGTTTGGGATGAACTGGAATGGAGATTGAGATGCAGGCCTTCTAGTCTAAA
Organism: Ladigesia roloffi; assembly: GCA_037577295.1. Classification (NCBI taxonomy): domain Eukaryota; kingdom Metazoa; phylum Chordata; class Actinopteri; order Characiformes; family Alestidae; genus Ladigesia; species Ladigesia roloffi. The sequence goes on from JBBKCR010000101.1 coordinate 30,969,039, forward strand.
GTCAATGCCTGACCTCATAAATGCCCTACAGAATGAATGAAAACAAATTCCCACAGAAATGTTCCAAGAATCGTTGAAGGTGTTATGGCTGTAAAGGGGGATCAATTGCAAATTGATGTCTTGTGTTTGAATACAATGTCTTTGAAGTCCTTGCATGCGTCCCAAAACTTTTGTCCTTATAGTATATATATATGAAGCTGCCCAAATGGGTTCTTTGTATTGACAGCCTACATTCGAATTATGTCCAATAATATAACAATGTGATGATCGGCACTTGTTATCAGGGTGGATCCCACAATGTTTGATGTCACAACATTTTATGTCACATGCTAATTTAAAGTTGTAATACTCTTAGTATCTGCCATGATAATGAAATCTGCCATATGTGTCTCCCATGTTTAGCCATGTTTTTCAGGATAACAAAAGTGGTTCTTCTAGGGCCTACTTTAAATTAGCATGTGACATAAACTGTCGTGAAATCAAACAATTGTGGGGTCTGTCCTAATAATTGATGCCAATGTTTACGTCACACTGTTGTTATTGGGCAAAATTAGTTATTACTTGTGACAGTATTTGACAGGTCATGACATTTAAACATATAAAGAAAGTTTTTTGTCCCTCTAGAAAATATGTCCAAGACAAGAACCGTAGTTAGCATGACACCAGCATGGTTTGGATCCCTATTCTCACACACCTAATAAAACTGGCCATTAAATGGGGAGCTTGATCAGCAGATTTTTAGCCAACAGTACTGTCTAGAAATAAGTATCTATATATGTATGTATTTGCTTTTACCTTGCAGACGGGTGAAGCTATCAAACTGGTACCACCACGATGGCTCATCCAACAGATAGTGCTGCAGTTCGTGCATATGGACTTGTCCTGTGCTGTGACCTGCTCCTCTGGCTCACCTTGGTGATGGGACTTCTGTGGTCTGAAGGCACTTTTATTCTCAGCCTGAGCTGGTTATGGGCTTTCAGAGCTCTAAGCTGGACTCTGTTTCTCAAAGTCAGTTCAGTGTTGGTGGACCAGAATTTACAGCCTTTCCTGAAGCACTGGGTGACTTTGTTGTGTTTTTTGCCTCCTGTATTCGATACTGTGCAAACACTGGCCCCAAGAGGCACATGTTGTTTCTGTTTGGCCCCTGACGTGGGCATGGTGGTTCTGAATGCAGTGGCAGCTACTGTGGTGTACATGGTGTGGGAGAAGGCATTCCCCGGAAATGGATCAAAAAGAGATGCAAAAAAGGAGAAGAAAGAGCAAGAGGCGAAAGCACTTTTGATGCGAGTGGTTCACTACTCTAGACCAGAATACCTTCACCTTGGGGCTGCCTTTATTTTTCTCATCCTGGCTGCATTGTGTAAGTTTTCCAGGTGGTTCCCAGCAGTTTGACTGACCTAAAGTTTAACTTCTATCACATAAATCTATAGCTTATGCCATATGATTTTAAAAGGTCATCACCTGTCAAAAATGCCACATGCTGTAAAATGTCGTTTTTATGCATCGGTTGAATAATGTCTAGAACATTAGTCCCCATCCTGTTGTCCTTTACAGACCTCCAGAATATTTGAGAGTTTTCCTAATTTTAAAACTGATAATCTGTCTATTAACAAGCCATTTGATCTGGAGTAGGTTTGTTGGAGCAGAAATACAGACAAACTGCAAGACATACAGCACATTATATGCAGTGTTTTTTTTGGATATAACACATTTCAATATTGCATTTCTTCCCACAGTTGAGTCATATATCCCATACTATGTGGGGAAAATCATTGATGAGTTGAGTGGGGAATACCGGCATGGCAACTTTATGTGGGCCATTGGACTCATGTCATTGTACTCTTTTGGAAGGTAGATGAATTTACGTTGCTGTAGCTTTTTGCGTATTTCTATATTTTCAGAAATGCACTCTATTGAATAATGTGCTTTATTTGTTCCAGCTCTTTGTTCACAGGCTTGCGAGGGGGCATGTTCATGTGTAGTTTAGCCAGGCTCAACCAGAGAGTCCGACACATGCTGTTTCAGAACTTGATGAGACAGGAAGTCAGCTTCTTTGAAGAAAACAAACCAGGTGATGTTCAAACATAAGTCAGTATGAACTTCTTGTTTGAACTTCTGTTTACGAGAATGTAAAAGTTAACACTGCAACAGAAGTACCTGCTGAACAGCAATGAATAGTAAAATATTTTTGTGATGTTCTCAGTGAATCTCTCTCTTTACTTTGCAGGAAGTCTGACCTCGCGTCTGGTCTCTGACACTGATAAGATGGGCCGGTCCATAGCCATGAATGTGAATGTGCTCCTGAGGAGCATGGTGAAGACGTGTAGCATGCTTGTCTCCATGCTGGGTCTGTCATGGCAGCTCACGATCCTCACATGTGTGGAGATGCCTCTCCTTGCTCTGGTGCAGAACAGTTACAACACTTATTACCAGGTGAGTATATCTTTGCCTTACTTAGTCAAGCATCTTATAACCAATGCTGAAATGTTCTAGAGCATGTTGTGTCCTGCAGTAAGGTGATTGTCTTATCTGATGCCACATCTCAGATATAATTTCCTGAACCAGTGTTCACTTATGTATAGGAACAGTGTTCAGTGGGATTACTCAGGTGTTTAAATGAAGAATTGTCAGAATTTGATTTGATGTGTAGTTAACACTATTTTTTGTGCATGTTTACCAGAAAACATCCAGAGAGCTCCAGGACTGCAAGGCTGAGATCGAGCAGCTGGCATCTTCTACCATTAATGCTATGAAGACCGTACGGAGCTTTAAGGCTGAAGCCCATGAGCAGAAGAGGTATGAGGAGGCCCTGAATAGGAAGTTTCAGGTTCAGAAACGCAAGGGCATTCATAGTGCAGTCTTCCTCCTTCTGCGTAGGGTAAGGCATCCCACATAAATGATTTCACTATTAATGTTCCTACAAGGTGATGCCTAGAATCTAGACTCTCTGATTTCCAGTGTTATGGACTGCATTTGTGTGTGTGTGTGTGTGTGTATTGGTATGTAGCTTGTATCAATAAGCTTAAAGGTGATTATGCTGCTTCTGGGCCGCAATCTCATCATGTCACGTCAGCTAAGCTGTGGCAGTCTGCTGGCTTTTGTGCTCTTTCAGAAGGACATGGTGACCAACATGAAGGTGAGTCTAATGGCTTGGACAGTTTTATCATAAATAAATTCCTTGACTTAATTGTAATATTGATTCTATGGTAAGGTTTTCCTTTTAATGTTTGTCTGACACTGACATGGCATGTGTTGATCTGTTCTCAGCACCTGGTGTATGTTTATGGAGACATCCTAAACACGGTGTGGTCAGCTGAGAAGGTGTTTAAGCTGCTTGACAGGAAGCCGACTGTGAGGGAGGCAGGCGACTTGGTACCCCAGGAGTTAAAAGGAAGACTCACTTTTGATAACGTTAGCTTCTCTTATCCTTCTCGTGATGCGAAAGCACTTAAGGTAAAAAACACCTGTGCTTTAATTTTTCCCCCCTATACCTTGAAAAGCCAATGTAATATCCTTGAGATTAGTTTAATGCCAAAGCTGATTCTATCATAAAAAATATTCTATTAATATTTTCTGATTTTAATTTTAATTTATTTTTGACCATTCACTCTGAGTGTGTATGTAGGCATTGTTTTAGTTGCTACATAAGTACATTTCATTGATTGGACCTACTGCACAATGACAATTAAAATATATTCTATTCAATTCTAAAGTACCGAAAAAACTCTTTTGTCAGTCTGTGAGTCTGGAGCTGCTTCCAGGGAAGATGACAGCACTGGTGGGCCCCTCTGGTGGGGGGAAGACATCGTGTGTCAGTCTTCTGCAGAGGTTCTACGAGCCTCAGGAGGGTGAGGTGCTACTGGATGGTGTTCCACTTTATCGCTACCAGCACCAGTACCTCTGCAGCCAGGTAAGCACTGTAACACACCCCCAATACAATGTGTACAAATGCCTGCAATTGTCTGTCATTTTCAATATATAATGTTTAAACATAGCATTTTGTGCGATGTTTTTAAAGTATATTTGCACAGCTGATATGTAAATCAGATATAATTACCCCAGATGTCAATTAGCCAAGATAAGTACGCTCACTACAATTATTAATGTGACACAGACTTGTTGATGTGTTATAGGAAGTACTGTGTGCTATAAACTTGAACATAACTTCCATTTAAATATAATGGGGTCTGTATTCACGATGTACAGGAGTAGGTACAGTAGGAGTGCTGCTGATGAAGTGCAGATGAACTTAATTCTACTTCATTCTAAACCACAATACCAACCACCTTAACAAGGACCTATATGCTGTTTAAGTGGGTTGTGAGATATTGGGCTGATATATTTTTAACGGGAAAAATATTGGGTGACTACAGACCTGATGTGTGCTGCATCAGCATCTTTGCTAAACTAAAAAGCAGCATTTGGACAGAATTTGTTTTTGGTCAATAAACACTTGGGGAAAGTGAAAATATGCAAATTTCATATATATTCGCTATAATAAAGGAATCTTAATGTACCATAACCTTCAAACTCTCATTAAGTATATAAAGTTCCCCAGATCTTTTCTCTTGTCTCTAACTCAAGTCATTCTCCATTGGCTTAGATGTCAACGGTGTCCCAGAACCCTGTGCTCTTCTCTGGCTCAATAAAACACAACATTGGGTATGGCCTGCATGGCTGCACCATAGTGAGGGTGGAGGCGGCAGCTAAGAAAGCTAGCGCCCATGCTTTTATTTGCAAAATGGACCATGGGTACGACACAGGTGGGGGGCTTGTTTATTATTCTGAATTTTATAACAGAGTAAATATGGCAGAACATTTTGAATTATTATGGAGTATCCATATCACTAAAGCAGTAATATAACTTCCTCCATCTCTGCTGTCTGTCACTCAGATGTTGGAGAACATGGAGGGCAGCTGTCTTCAGGACAAAAGCAGTGTATCGCTATAGCCAGAGCTTTCATTAGGAATCCAAAAATCCTCATCTTAGATGAAGCCACCAGTAACTTGGACATCAACACCCAGCATGCAGTAAGTGTTCATTCTCCACTTAATGTTTTCATTATGTTTATCCACACTGTCACTGATTAAGTGCAGTATTTATAATGGCAAAATGTGCAAATATCCTTAAATAATCTCTATTCTCCGTGTTGCCCCCCCATGACACTTTATATTGATTTCACTACCACTATGATTTTGAATGTTGTATCATATGTTGTCACTTGTATTATGTTATCTGTGTCTATTGCTTATTTTCCTTAGTCTGTAAAGAAGCATTCAAGTTCACTGTACTTTAACAATACATGAAATCTAGAATCTGCTGTATCTGCACTTTTTTAGTAGCTGATCTTGCAGAAGGGGACAGTGCTGCTCATAAATATTCTGCTGTCTATAGCCAGAGTGAGGGCCAGCTTTCTCAACGTGTCTCAGTATATCCCTACAAAATCCTTTTTTGTCAGATGTTTTGAAGCTAGGGGATTTATAGCACAAAAATGTGTGGTTAGACTATGTGTAACAAATGCCAAGGTAAGTACAGCCATGACCGCCCTACTACTAGTCTAAGCTTAAGCTAATTTCTTGTTGATCCTTATTCTCAGGTTCAGGAGGCCCTCTCCCGTTCAGCGGGCCAGACACTGCTGGTGGTGGCCCATCGTCTACAGACTATAGAGAGAGCAGACCACATTATCTACATGGAGGATGGGATGGTCATCGAGCAAGGAACACACAAACAGCTCATGGACAAAAAAGGCTGCTATTACAAGCTTAGGGAGAAACTGTTTGCACAGGACTCTGACCAACAGAACTGAAGATACAGTAGTCAGCATTGCAGGGTCATTGAAGTTTTAGTAGGTTCAATTTATAGTAGACTTACGTTTATACTGCAGCCTATTCTGATAAACTCTATGCCTTTAAGACATGCTCTACAGGTGTTCGTTAGTAAGGTAGCGATCCTTCTTAAAGTGCTGCTGGAAGAAAGCTGAAGACGGTATATTGTCTCCTTCAGGTTCATAGTTGCATTTGATGCTAAACAAAGGAACATTTTAAATCTCAGACTGCTTTCTTTGTTACCTTCTAAGTTGCAGATGAAAAATCCACAGCATGTTTGCTCATGATTGGTGACGGTTACACCATCTGAAGAAACTGCCGCCTGCGCTATTTTTCGGTGAGGCTTTGTCAATCACGGAAAAGACCATTTGTAACAGTATGGATAAACAATTTGTGTGGGATTGACATTGGGTGCTGATGGATGTTTTTGAAAAAAAAAACATGTATGTTGGTCACTACAATGATATTTTGGTTTTTGCCAAATTAATGAATAATAATGCCAGTATTAATGAATAATGTTGGTGGGATAGAGATAGCTGATTTGGATCCATCTACAGGATTATTACTCACTGCAATAATCATTTTGCCAGTGAATCATGTTGTCAGATTGTGATGTTAAATATGCAGCGGTCAGTGACTTACATACAGGCAGTCATACAGTACACCCATAAACTGAACTGAACTACTCCTCATTACATTTTCATGCCATTTCAGTGGCTGAAATAAACACTCAAAAATATATGACTCAACAACTTGGTGGGCTGGGAATGTCCTTTGGTCAGACAGTCAGAGAATCACCAGTGGGTTCTCCCTGAGCTGCAAGTAGAGTTGAAATTGTGCCTCCAATTTCCTTGCCTTCACTTCTCCAAAACTGGCTGAAGTACGAGAGTCTTGCAAGTCCTTATAAAGAGACTGATCAAGAAAGTAAGTTATTATATGTGTATAAAAGTTTATATGTTCATAAAAATATGTCTACTTGCCTTAAAACCTAAATAAAACATATGGAAAAACCTCACATTTATGCTTCAGAAATTACTTAAAAGGATAGTTCACCCCAAAATGAGAATTTGATGTTTTTTTGCTCACCGTCGAAGGTGACTTTGTTTCCTCAGCAGAACACAAACGCAGATTATTAGCTTTAGCTGTAGCAGTCTGGTAGTCATT
>JBBKCR010000101.1:30976128-31001604 GCA_037577295.1 Ladigesia roloffi
GGTAAAAAATGATATAAATACTGTTCAGTTTCTCACAAAAACTGATCGTTTCATGTCTTAAGACATCAATGTGTCGTTACAAGCTACGGGGTGTAATCTGGACTTGTCTGTGCAAGGTTTTTTTATCAGTTAAACTTTCATTAAAAGACTTTGTAACCAGAGGTAGCATATGATTGTGATTTTGTGTAAAAAAACACCCTGATACAGGTTTTGTTGATTATACTAAATTAGCTCAAATGAAATACTCTTCCCTTATATTTTCAGTGACAGATTGAGTTTAATGCCAAGACATTTGTTCATGATGTTTTTTAACCATCTTGAGCAAGGGTAGCAGCAATTATTGCAAAAATGTTTTATAAGATGTTTTATATAATTTGATATGTTTTATATATAGTGCTTTATTTGAATTCCCATGAATTGTCATGTGTTTAAACTATTTTTTAAGTGTAGATGAATAAATAGGCCTTGTGTTCTTTAAAGAGAAACATTAAATTATTTGATAGGGATGAAAAATGTTTTGTATAAATATTTTCCATGACATGTCTATTTGTTTGTCTTAAGGTTTCATGAATTTGATTTTTGGATTGATAGTTTGCTTGTCATTTGCTTCCATCTGTGTAGGTGCACGCTTGTTTATGGCACTCCGACTATGTACATAGATATGCTGGGTCAGCCAGATTTGGCCAAATTTGACCTGTCAACGGTTCAAGCAGGTGAATTATTAAGCCTTTTTTATGTCTAAGACTCATCTCTGGACCAATGTTTTCGTTTTCTATGTAATAAACCTGAGATTTAAAGAATATATATAAAATACAACCTGTTCAGAATAACTGGCAGCTGGAGGACTAGTGGATAGAGAGGTTGTGGGTTCGAATCCCAGGACTGATAGTGGCAACACTGAGGTACCTTGAGCAAGATACAGTCCCCATATTCTGCTCACCATTGGGATCTGCCCACTGCTTTACATGGTAAATGGGTTAAATGCAGAGAAAAAATGTCACACTCTTCAAACTGTGTGGTGTGGTCACATGTGAATATATGAATGTCCTGCATTTAAGGGCTTGTAATTTGATTATATAGAATGGTGTTATCTATATTTGCAACAACTATGCATGTATGTCTGTTGTACCAATCAGTTCTGTAATATGTGTTATTTCTGTATAACAGGAATTGTAGCTGGCTCACCCTGCCCTCCTGAAGTAGCAAAAAAAGTGATCAAAATCATGGGCATAAAGGAACTAACGGTGAGTGATGACACCCATTCCCAGAATCATCATCTATATGTAGAACAAAACAAAAAATAAATAAAACAAATCAAAGAGCCTGGAGTCAGGACTGGATGTATGGGGTTAATGAAAATGAGAAAATGTTGGAAATGTATGGAAAGGAGTGCAGATGCTATGTAGCAGTTCAGTTTCTCTGATTTTAAAGGTATCATTCACTAGAGGGAGACAAAGTATAATTCTATAGAGGAAGACAGAGGTACAAATATAGAGCAGTAAAAAAGTGTAAGTTACATTTTACTTTTAACATGTTAAGCAAACTTGTTGCACTGGCTTGTTACATTATTTTTACAGTAGTAGACAATTGTATGACCATGTAATAATAGGTAGAAGAAATGCATCAATAGGTTAAAACAGCTTAATAAAAAATGATGGACTAATTACATAACAACCCATGTGAGAGACTTGTGTTATGTAAAAACAAAAAACAAAGATTAAAACCAAAATAAAAACAAATGCAGTTTATGTAAAGGGCTCATCATGTCATTGATTCATGTTAACTTTCTATAAAAAACATTATGGCTTCTTCTGACAAAGATTGCCTGTTGTTTAGTTGAAATGTCTGTAATATATATTGTCTAAATTGATTTATTATCTTAATTGATCTCAGTGGTAAAGCCCTCAATGCAGTAGGCTTTGGAAAAGTTAAAATATGGCCTATCTGGAGTGGCAAAAGTTTTTTTATTTCATTCTTACCCTTAAAGCAGGCTCAATGTATGTGCTTGTTTCCTTCTGTCGTTCTTGTGGGGGGATGTGCTTGCACTTTCTGCATGCATGATAATAAAGGATACTGGAGGTTTGTTTTAACAGGCGTTTTATTTAATATGTATACATCATGAGACTGCAGTACTGAGTGCCTCATTTGTCTCAGTCCTTTAACTTTTCTAAGGTATGCCTCTTAACTTCTTAAATGCTCGGCCAGCACCCATTTTTAGGTTTTCCATTTTTGGAAAGGTTTAGCGTTCAGTTTTGGTCTGCAGCTGTGTCCAGGGTCGGCTGGTATATGATGAAGGAAAAAGGTCATGCTTGAGGGTTTCACCCATGTCTTGATCAGATACGTAAGAGAAGACTCATAGCTTTGAAGGTGTAGCGAGCAGAAACAAAGAAAAATTGAAGACCTGTTAGATAATAGAGCTCTTTAAACTACTTTTCCTTTACTCTATAGCTTGCCACTATGTTCTGGGACATTCATGCATGTTCATGTTTTTCTAATGTTTCTTCCCTCCTTTCAACATTTAAATGTTTTTAAAATTGTATACTGAAAAAGTGCCTCAAATGTTGCATGGAACTCTCTGTTGACACAATTGACAGAAGACTCTGTTGTTGGTTACCAGGGTGTGCTGGTATCTAGCATGCCATTGCGGACTAACTTGTGTTACCTTGTGACGCTATACATTTTTCTTCTTTGGATAATTATCTCATAGATTGATACGAACAGTGTATTCAGTGTGAGAAATGATTGTTCATTAAGATGGAAGGGATCTAGAAAGCTAACGCTGGAACCGAGAGGGAGTATAACGGGCCGTCTGCTTGTCTGAACACTACAGGAAGCTTAACAAATTCCACAAGATGATTACAGACATGGCACCGAGTGTTTTAGGCTGTTTATGCTCTAGTTTGTAACATTGTGAATAACACAGTTTCTGCCGGTGTTCGTCGGTGGCGTCTACAAACACATCTCTTTGTTTCTCATTTTATTTAGCATACATTTAATGTGTGCCGCTTCATAGAATTTTAGAAGGAAAAAATGGAGAGTCTTGAGTAGAAAGTAGCAACGCTTCCCTTCTCTGCACATGTAGCCGGTCACCTGGACGGGCGTCTGTGCTGAGTCTCCTGTGGAAAGACACAAAGAGGGGAGCCAAATCAAACAGCCAAGCCCTGGGCTGGACATCCGTGCCGGAGCGACACCGGGCCGGCCAAGGTGGAATAGCACAGCCCAGCTCAGAGCAGAAAGGGGAATCCAGAGATCAGTCGGAAAACAGAGGTCAGAGTACGATAATTTATGGCAAAACAGGACAGTAGCTCAAGCCATAACCTGACCACAATTATAGAAGCTGCATGTCTTCTCAAAATGACTGGAGAGGACACGTGGCAGATAGTCTGAACTTTGAGCTACACCTTTAACATTTGTGGTTCTTTAAGGGTCTTTTATTAAAGGCGGTTGTTATCTGTCAAAGTGCAATAACTTGAACAATTTTAATGTATATCTGATACTCTCCAGTTATAAATAGTTATTTTCTATAACTAGATGATGATGGTTCTTTGAGGAATGGTACAATACAGAAGTCTTGTTTGCTTGGAGTGCCCAATAGGTAATCTAAACTTGAATGGCACTAAAAGCTATAATAGATCAACATGAAATGATCTTCCATTCATAAATAAAGGGTGTTATGACAGTTGGCTGTAGCTCAGTAGTAGCTGTATTCTGCTGATAGATGATCAGGCATAGCTAACTGGATTGAATGTAACGTAGTGAATGAATGCATTTTTGTTTTGATTTTTATAAGTGGTGCTCTCTAGAATAACTGCCATCCTTAATATGAGTAAAAAAGGCTGATGACAGCGTTTAGCAACACAGAAGGAATTTTCCACCATTCCTCAATGCAGAATCGCTCCAGATATTGCACTCCCGGTGCTTCTTTTGTCCAGTTCATTCGTTGTGTTTATTTGACCATTTTAGTAGATTTTGATCTGTGTTTTGGGTCGTTGTCCTGCTGGCAAATGCAACCAAAACAAAGCTTCTTGGCAGAGGCAAGCAGATTTCGATTAAAAATTTCAGCACATTGTTCCAGTGACATCTGGCAAAATCTAAGTGCTTTTACTGACAAAAAGATCTTTCTGGCATAGCTTCCAGCCAGTTTACGGGAGCGGAGACGATGTCTCATTGTGGATTTAGAGAACCTGTGATCCCAAAACAATTCCAAAGTCTGTGATCTTGAAACTGGTCTTTTTTTTTACTTTTCTATCCTCATAGCTGTAGCTGCTGTCAGAACAGCCTCATGTTCTCTACATGGCTGGTTCAGGATTTGAATTTTAGAACTCCTCACTGACTGTCCTATCTGTTGATATGAAATTTTATTTCCTGTTCCCTAATTTGTGCAACTTGGCACACTTTTGCATTAATGCAGTGAAATGCTCTATTATTTCACTGGTTGACGGTTGACTATGGAATTTGGGCCCAGTGTTTCCTTATTATTATACCGTAGGTATAAACACTAAACACTTAAATTCTATAAAAAATGCATGGGACCATCATTTATTTCCATTTCCTTAATACAAATATTTGACTTATGATTTAAAGTTTTTACCAGAGATCACTTTAGCTCAAATAAAAGTAGGATTTTATTTCTATTTTTAAGTTTTTCAGTATTATATAAAGGTAAGTGACATTTTTATAAACTGTGCCAGTACTAGAGGGCACTTTACGTAATGCATTTCAATATAAATATGTATGATGACGTAATGTGTTTCTAAACACTTTTGGATAAATACAGCCTATGAAGGAATCTCTTGTGTAGCATATGGGAGAGCAGTGGACTCCTGTTGGAAACCACTGTTGCCCTCCTAACAGGGAACCCCTGAAACTGGATATTTATAAACCACCACTATGTTTTTTTTCCTGATTTACTTATATTCGGTTCATGGTAAGTGGTGAGTCCTCATTACTGTGAGAAAAACAGCCTTTTTGGACATATGAGATTATGGCCCTACAGCAAACATATATATATATATATATATATTTTTATTTATTTATTTATTTATTTATTTATTTATTTCTGAAGCATCAGATTCTGATATGTATATATGTAGTGAATTACCTTTTCAAAGGCGCGTTCCCTTCTTAGCTCTCTTTTGCTTTGCTTTGCACCGGCTGAAGGCAGTACTGTCTCTTATCTGTTTCCCCTTCTGATTTCCGGGAGATGCACAAACGGCATCAGGGTGATGACGACTGGTGTCCATCCATCTAGAAAAACAAAGACATTGGAGAAAAAATGCAGTTTATTGTTCTGAGAGCTATGTCAGATATTTGTGATTTGATTGTTCATAGCTAGCACAATCTTACACTTGAACTTGATCATGGGATGGATTTTACCACCATTTTTTATATTAAAGAAGGTGCAATAGATAACCATTTGCTTGGAAGGTGTGTGTTGTTTTTGTTGTTTGCTCTTACTTTCGAAGGTTTGCTAATTGGCAGGTGCAGCTCCACGGGTTGTTGAACAGAGTGAGATTCTGGATGGTGGTGAAAACCAGACTGCTGGGTAGAGCCTTCAGTTTGTTGTTCTCAAGATGCAGAGACTTTAGAGCATTCACCCCTTCAAAAGCTGCAGTGGAGAACTAGATGGATAGAAATAATGGACTATACTTCATTACTCTCGAAAGAAACCTCACCTGATGACACTGAAAAGGAGATGTGTCTCTGGCATTATATAACTGTAATAGCGAGGAATTATGTTGCTTTGATTTAGAAAGAGTTGATGTGGAACCTCACTTCTCCTGTCGGCTGGGAGAATTTGAATGTTATTGAATTTCTCTGCGGCTTGCAGTCTGCCCTCACTTTGTTTTCCTGGTGGAAATGTTCTTGCACATGAAAGAGCCCTCACATACCTTCACCTGTGCCAGGGCTTATGTAAACCTTTCTGCACTACCATCCCAACCCTCCATTAAACTTCATAAGCAACTGCTAGGCTGTTAAAAACTTCACCGAGGTGCTAGATGAACTTTTCTGCCTGCATGGTGTGAAGGTGGTTCTCTTTAAAGGAAGAGGGCGGTTCTGGGCCAGGGACCTTGCAGACGGGGCGTGTGAGTGGGAATGTGTTTGGGTTTGTTATATAACTCCAAGAGAGATGCGCTTATGTAGTGGACATTTTGGAAATTTCCACTGGGGAAGGGGGAAAGAGAGTGGAGAGCTGGAGAAGTTGGTAGGCTGAGGCTATGGAAGATGGATGACTTCCAGCACAGATGGGTTGTTTGTGCCACCTTTCTCTTTTTTGGCAAAAAAATGCATGCAAAGGGACCAATTGTGCATTCAGATGGGGCAACTAAAGCCTAAAAATACTTCTCTTCACTGTTTACCTGTCTGCTAAGCCTTACTGACCTGTTTACTGGGTGCCCCGTGTGAGGGGGGAAAAATCACAGATCTCAAAATAACACCTCTGTAATTACTAGACTGGGCCAGATTTGGATGGGTGCCAGCAAACAAACAGATGCTAAAAATATATCCCTTAGAGAACTGTTGCATTCCTGCAGTGCCTCTATGTGCTGTGAGTTTGACATAAGCAGGGAAATTAAATTTGGAACAAGACTGCCTATGACTACGCTATACTCAGTATTTCATACCTACCAGACTATACCTAATGCCTGTGGAACCCAGCCCTCAGAATTTGGTCATTTAAGCTTTTATTTCCAACCAGTTAGCATAGGGCCATATGGTGAGCTTTAGTTAAAATAAGTAACCTTGTTTTTGGGTTGTGAACATACAATGGAATAAATTTAACTGCTAAAATATTCAGTGGACATCCAGTCTACTGACTCTGGAGCATTGTCTATGATTGGAAAAAGGTCACTTTTGGTACTTCTGAAGAAGACTAGTGCAAGCATACAGGGTAGGATCAAAGCATATACAGCTAACTTCACCTTTCATGTACATCCAGAGGCTTTTTACCGAGGCAGGATATGTGAATGCTGCTGGTGTCAGCACATGTGCATCCTCACTCAAAGCACATGTGGCCTCAGGGTGGACGGAGAAACATCAGGCATATTTTATCATGTGAAGAAGATTGGAGGCAAACAGATCATATCTGTCATTTTCACTGTCCTGAATTTTGAGTGCTTCCTTGTATTGTAAATCGCTTTGGATAACAGCATCTGACAAATAGTATAATATAATATCTCCTTCAAATAGGTTTATCTGTATAAGGTATGCAGTTATTCAACATGTGCTTTGGAATCTGAAACACTCCATAAATTATTTTTTAATCTAAGTGGAATTTTGTATGCATGAATATTTGTCATTAAAATGCCTGTTCATTTTCTTTGAGTATTTATAGTTTAAACATGTTTTTCCCTTACATAAAGAGATATTGGCTGTTTGCAGTTTATACCTTGATTCATCTTCACAGTAATAACCTCATTAACTGAGAAATATGGTCTGTACACTTTGTGTTTCCAAATACGCGACCACAAGGTAACCAAACATAAACAAACCATCATACAGCCAGAATTCAACTGAGAGGCTCCTCATTCATGGAATGAAAAAAAACCCCCCACAAAACGTTCCAGCATACACTTTTGGATGCCATGCATGGCCAATGATTTAAAATGCTTTTTAATTATGCAATCATAACTGACCTTACATGCAACACAGGTAGCCAAACTGTATTCTATGATAATGTAACAATTTTCTGCACATTATAGTGCATGTGAGAGATACTCACCTTCTCCAGACCCATATCATTAAGATTCAGTTTTTCAATGTATCGACCAAAGCTCCGGAATGCGTGGTCAGGAATGAAGCTGAGTGGGTTCTTTGACAAATTAAGTTCCTCAACAACACGTAGCTTGCTCATGGCCTGGATGGGGTAGGTAGAGAGCTTGTTTTGGTCCAAGGTAAGGATGGCGAGGTTTTCAACTTCTTCAAGAGAGCCAGGCTGCATTGAACTCAGCTCGTTGTGGCTCATGTGCAGCCAGCGCAGATCCTTTGCTCCTGCAAAGGTGCCGGGTTGCAGGTCGCGGATTTTGTTGTTATCTAGTTGCAGAATAAATAGGTTGATCATGGGGGAAAACATGCCCTTGGAAAGACTTGAGATACGATTACCGTTGAGGTGCAGATAGGTGAGCTCAGTCAGGTCATCGAAAGCTCCTGGTTTGATGGTACTGATTTCGTTGTTGGACAGGTACAGGTAAATGAGTTTCTTCAGGCCCTTGAAGGCCTGGCTGGCGATCTCCCGTATCTGACAGTGTTGCAGGTGCAGGGAGATGAGCCCCTTCATATCGCTGAAGCCTCCGGTCGGGAGCATCCCCAGGTTGTTTCGCTGCATGTTGAGAAGACGAGTGGCCTCAGAGATTGGAGGAATCTTCTTCAGACCAACGCTGTCACAGATGACATGCTGAAGGTCCCCGTGACAGTGGCATGGGATGGGGCACTGACTTTGTATACCTGCTATAAAGGAGGCAAAAATACACAGCACCAGCTGGAACCTGACGAACTTCATAATGACCCTGTTTCTGACAGTCTGGTGCTTCCCTATGTCTTTTCTTTTCCTGTCTTCTTAAAGTGTCTTGCAGCAACAAAAAAAAAGCACTCAGATAGCTCCAGTGATCTACACAAAACACACAGAGGAGAGAATGTGAGGGAAAATAGTGCTGAAAGAGAGAGCAAGAGGTGAGCTGAAGAGCAAGACGGAGAGAGGGTGTGTGAGTGAGAAGAGGAGGGCAGTGCAAAAAGTTTTACTTTAGACATTTAAAGAGAAATGGCAGTCATGAGTGGAGCAGTATTTATAATATTTACTCACGGTAGGAAAAAAAAAGTGTTTTTCCCTGGTCTCAGGTCAGATCAGAGGTTTTTTTTGTGGTGTAGTGTACTGGAGGAAGTGAGGTATCACTGAGAGTTATACTCTCTGTAGGTGTGAGATGAGAGTATTACCTAACTCTCAGCATCTGTTTTTAAATATATTGCTATTGAGGCAGTAATTAACTCTAGACAAGAGATTGTCATTTCTGTTTATTCAGGTTTGTTGGTGTGTTTGCTCTGAGAGCATATGGCTCATATATAACGTGTGTGGGGGGAGCAAAGCTTAAGAGCAAAGCTTCTTTCCATTTCAAACGTTCAAAAGCGTACTGCTAATTAAATCTGCATTAGATGAAGTAAGTAAAGTAAGTTCCTGAGAGGTTAAAGTAAGACTACTGTGTCCTGCCAGACCTTTGTTTTTCTGTCGGTGGTAAAAGTAAAGGGAGCCGATCCTGTGGGGCTGACCGTTTTATAACACATAATCATTGCCAGATGTTTGGCTTTAGTCAAGTCACAACAATGGAAATGGGTTTTTCTTTTCCTTTGTGCATTCCTCGGCACAATTGTCTCCTATTTCCAGAATGTACAGTATTTCATAGACTTTGCAGGATTTGCAGAGGGCTTTATCCCGTCTCATTATTGTTCTTTAGCTGACTGGAGATTGACTAATGAGTGTGCTGCATTAGTTTGACGCTTTTTTGAGGCACTTGCCATTTGGCACCATTGCTGTGCCTGTAAAAAGCAATATATTTTGCTCTGATTTCGCTTATTTATAATGTAATGCTATAAAGAGCTGTGTCTGCTTTGGGTGACTAATGAAATAAATATAAAATTGTGACTCTTGAACTTGTTTCATACCATCGTTAGGTTGAATAGCTGGAGCTGCAGAAGAATAACAGAACTAAGGGAAATATGGCCTTTGGAATAATTAGAATGGATCTTTATGCCTTGTTTTTGTCTGTTTTTGAATATGGCTGCAGCTCTCAGGATTGGTGGAATCTAGTGTTTGCTCAACAAATGTCACATTTTATTGGGAAAGCGTATCTCCTAGCATTTCAGGTACACATTCACAGCAGGTCCAATCTCTGTCTGGAGTGGAAAGTCTGCACACCTGACTTTGCTTTAGAAAGGACATGTGTGCTCAATCAGACACGTTGTCAATGCAATGATGAATGTGTAGGAGTCGGTTATTCACTTTTAAAAAAATCTAGCATGATTTTCCTTCTTGTGAATCCAACTATATTTTATGGTATTATGCCAATGATACTTTAATCATTTTGATTGTCTTACAATAGGATGTAAAAGCCTGAGCAATACACACAATTACAGTATATGATCGTTGTCAGAACTGTTGTAATGCGTCGACTTTTTATGACTAATAGAAATGGTTAGAAGAGACCTAGAAAATTTGTGGGGGTTTTTTTTCTTCAAGAAAGTTACTTTTTTGGAGCTATGTTTTCTTCTGACAGTTCTTTCTTTAAAGACATTTTTATTTTATTGTATTTTACCTCTGTTAGGCTGTGCAAAGTTATATATTTTATTAATGTTCACATTAAGTGAACTTCAGTAGATTTCTGGATTACTAATAAAATCAGCCGTGTCTTTTAATGAGTAAGAGATACTGCTTTTACTGATCAGCAAAGTTAAAGCCTGGGTTTCTCTGATGGAGAGGCCAGTGTGGGACAGAGGTTACAGTACAGCAGATGAGCCAGTTCTCAGATCTGCACTACATACCTCACCTGCCCTCCAGTCCTTTCTTCGCTGACACAGCAGACTGCCTACCTTTGGGTCAGTTTAGGAAACTGAGGCTAAACAAAACACTTTTACCAATTACTATAGTACAAAAGCTGTAAACACTCAAGCATAGAACATATATGTACCCAGTTTGTGAGCAACTTGGTTACAGAGTACTGAAAATTAACTACCTGCATACGTACATTCTGATTTGACACTCAAATATCCTGCTTTTCAAATGTGCAGTTGTTCAGTATGTTGTGAAATGTCTGTTTAAGATAAAGATAAATTATGTGAAAATAATATACAGTTGAAAATATTCTCTCATTGTCTTTTCTCTGTTGGAGCAGATTGGATATGGCACCACGGAGAACAGTCCCGTGACATTTTGTGGCTTCCCTGTCGACAATATGGAACGAAAGACAGAGACAGTTGGATGCATCACCCCTCATACTGAAGTAGGCCAATTAATGAGCTTGTCCTTGCTTTATATCCTCCTGGGTAGGAGTCCAGTCTTATCTAGAAACAGCTGGTGCAGTTGCAGGTTTTCATTATAACATTTAAAGACACGTCCAGGTGCGGTTCAGCTGGTTTGGAATAGAAACCCGGGCCACACCAGCTCTTGTAATAAACCTGATGTAATAATGTTTTATGTTTGCTTCAACATAAAACAATACAGTTTTATGTTCTCATGTCTGTGTTCCTTAGGCGAAGGTGGTTGACCCTACAACAGGACTCATCGTTCCTCTTGGAGGTCAAGGAGAACTGATGATCAGAGGTTACTGTGTCATGCTGGAATACTGGCAAGACGAAGCCAAAACTCAAGAATGCATTACCAAAGAGCGCTGGTACAAGACTGGGTATGTGCATTTTCAGCAAGTACATTATTAGTATAATGACATGAGTGTTGTTTAGGGTGTTATTTTATTACTAGTTGAGCTAGTGTATGTGGATACATTAGATGTTTTCAGTCGTGTGATTGCTGACAAAGATGCTGCTTCTTGTCCAAAGCCTGTGCTGAAACCTTCTTTAATTTCTGTTGTGTTGCAAATATATTCCGATTTTTGATTATTTGATCAAGAGCTAAGTGTTGTTCTTTTAAGCATTTGCTTTTTTGTGGTCGAGTCACCTCTGTAATGTATGAGGAGAGAGAGCGAAGGGGCAAGACCGCTGTGCAAGACCACTGTACAGCGAGCACCATAACTACGGTGGCTGCAAAGTGATAATCATGAAGCTAGAATTTGGTGCAGCGGGGCTAAAGACACAACAGGCTCACAAACAGTCTTGAGGACATTAAAGCTCAGATCAATTATAAAAAAAGATGTGTGTCACTGTTTGTGGTTTAATTTAAAATAATCTGTGTTTGTGGCTATATGCAGATTCTCATAAGAGGCACCGGTTCGAAACCCAGCTGAGAGAGTTTATTTGGCCATAAACAAATGTTTGGATGTCTCTGAACAGTAGTTTTATAGCAGCCATGCAGTCACACGTGGAAATGCAATCTACTTTTTATTTGCTCTTTAACATTGCCCTGCAGGGATTGGATTTGAAGGTTTTACTGAAATTAACTTGCCCGAATTAAACTAGAAAAATGATTATAAAAATGCCATTTTGAAATATTTCGCAGTGACATTGCCAGCTTGGACAAATTCGGCTACTGCAAAATAGAGGGACGAATCAAAGACATGATCATCCGCGGGGGAGAGAACATCTACCCTGCCGAGATCGAACAGTTCCTGCACACACATCCGAAAGTCCTAGAGGCACAGGTGACTTAACAGACACAGGCATGGAACAGGTGGTTAGTTACATATATTTTGGATTAAACTGAATCTAGTAAAGGGAGGAGCACAAAGTATGAAGCTGAATGATGAAAAGCAATGTTCTGAAAAGTCACTTTCTTCTGCTTGTTTACAGATAATTGGGGTGAAAGATGAGAGAATGGGTGAAGAGGTTTGTGCTTGTATCAAACTGAAGGTTGGCAAAGAGTGCACTGCAGAGGAGATCCGGGACTACTGCAAAGGCCAGGTTAGACCTAGCACCTGATTTAGGTAGAGCAAATAATGCCTGTAGACAGTTCAATGCAATTTATTTATTTATTTACATCCTTACTTACAGATTTCCCATTACAAAGTCCCACGCTATGTGACTTTTGTTCAGGGCTATCCTCTTACCGTCTCAGGCAAGGTAAGCATGACGTGTTGGCTTTCATTTTCACACGGGCACAAGGACAAATAGCTAATCTGCCATTTACAGCATAACTAAAGTTAAAAATGTACAATTATGCAGCTGGTTTTGCAAATCCAAAAAGATTTGTTTCTCTTCGTACGTTTCGCTTGCTTTGACCTGCAGTCTATTAAACTACCATCAGAAATTCCTCGTGGTCGCCGCCCTATTTAAAAAACAATTCCATCTATTCCTCCTAACACTGGAAAAAATGTAAAAAATGTACGAGTGGCGTTTATTTGAACCCAATCGCATCGATCTCTAGACGGGAGAAATTTAAACAATTTCCCTGTCTGCACAAAATCTACTGAAGTGGTTTCATAGTCTGGGGCGGCAGCCCCTGCTGTACTTCTTCTTTGTGGTTTACTGTTGAAGGATTGAGGCCTCAAATAGCACTGAGGCTGTTTCTTTTCTTCACCTTTCTCAGATTCAGAAGAACAAACTGCGGGAGCAGACTGAGAAGCAGCTGGGACTGTGAATGGAAAGAAAGACGCTGTGCTTTTTAACAGATTACCAGCACTGTTGATGTGCCACCTCATACCTTTTATTTTTATCCACACATTAGATTTGTTACACTCATATTCACATTTTGAGACCACCAAGGTGCTAGGCCTCCCATATGATCTGATTTTAGATAGAGCAGTTGTAGATGCAGCTGTAGATGCAGAGTAATATTCAGTGACTAGAAGAATTATATATTTTAGGGCTGTATTATCCTTAAGCAATATCATGATACGTCCTGATTAAGCAAGAAAGTTGCTTTGAGCCCATGGATCATCTTTAATTCCAATTGTATTATGATGTTTATAAATATGCACTATGTAGACAATCTCAATATAAGACACTATAAAAAAATGGCTTTAGGTACTGTTCACATAATCACTATAGCCTTTATCAGTTACAAGGAGAGAACGTCTTGCCTTCATTTTCCTCTACTTCTTTTATACGAGTAACCTGCCAAAAATGTATTCACTTTTTATATTCGATTTGCATAGCCATAGCTGTTTTTTATGTTTTATATACTTCCTTGCTTGTTACCGTTTGTTTTTTTTTATGGGAAGACAGAATTGTTTCCAAAGAAGTGTCTAAATCCTGACAGTCTACTTGTGGCAATGTACACCAACCACACCATTTCTTTTACCATTACCGAAGAACAATTTACTGTTTGAATATGCTCAGGGGTATGATGGCAGACTTGAAACCAGATGGTAAGAAATTCTCTCGCAGCATTTTAATGCCTCTGCTATAATGACAGGACAGTTGTAGGCTCTCTTTTTAGTAACATAACGGTTTAATTAAAGGTATTTAAATGATAGCCCTCAGGTTGAAATGATTTTCCACACTCCCTGTTAATTAGACATGAATTGTGATGACTGAGTAACTTAAGAGTTGCTTATGAGTTCCCTAGATACTGATTGACCCATCACTAAGCCAAATCTTGGACAATTTCTGAGTCCAGCTCTGGAAAACTCTGTAAATGTTTTATTAATCACCAGTACCTGGAAGATTACCAGCATCCTGGATGAGTGTAGTAACACATAAATAAATGTCTTCTGAATATAAACTGTTGTCTCTGTCTTATAATTTGTATGAGAACATATTCAGCTTTGCAAAGTCTGAGTGCTACCAAGCAACAAGCAAACAATACTGATTACCAAATACTCAGAATAACAATGTGATTCACTTATTCCCAGTTCACATTATAAACATTGTTCAACGTTACTCCTCTTCATTTTTCCAACCAATGGCCTGCATACAGGTTAAAGTGTGAAGATATATAAAAAACACTCCACTTAAAATACCATACTGGACAACTTGTCCATTGCACTGATGTGTTGGAATGCTAAACACCAACATTTTTCTGGTGGCTTTTATATAGGCCACATAGCACTTTATGACAATGAACACTTGTTGGAATAAGACTTTATATAAGTTAACATATTTTATATCTGTATGATGTAAGTTGTTGTGAAAGGCTTATGTAGGTTTGAACATTTTTGGTCACTTTTCTGGAAATGTACAGCACTGCAATAGTCTTGAGCCACCTCTCACTTTCTATATTTTGCTTTGAATCACCTTGGCGCAGAAATACTGTTTTATGCCTCTTAAATGTCTTATCTTTGGCATATTGAGTAGATTAAATGGAAACAAATGATTTACTGTGACAGACTGCAAAATGGCTTAAAGAGACGTGGTCCCTAGATAAAGGAGTTCCAACCAATCAGCATTCAGCACAACCAGTATACTGATCACCGCCTGATCATCTGGAATCATCTGCTTCTGGTTGTTCACTGGGATATGCCTTATGTTCGATGGTCTTTGTTCTGCTTTAATATTTCATATGTAGTTCACTGTGTGGCTTATCAAACAAAAAAAAAAACATTCCTCTGGAACTGGTCAGGTTCAGGGACTGGACTGAAAATGAGCTTCTTTTAAAGTCTTTCAGGGAGCCTGGAGAATTGTTCCTTGAAACTACATTAAATGCAAGAAAGTCTCTTTTGAATTAGAAGTAATCAGGAGTTTGCACAGTATACTGTGTGTAGGAATATTTGAGGCAAACTAGTCCTGAAGACCCATAAAATGCATCTATCTCAGCTCATATCCTATAACCAGTCATATATATGCTTGGTAAAGTTGTGCTATACAAATTACAGTCTGCCACATATACTGGATCATATGTAACTAAGCTAAGCAGAATAGTAGGCCTCCAAGTCACGATTAAACGGTTTGCGATTAACCACAATGGGCATGATTAATTAATTGTAAAGGCTCATCACCGTGTTTCTGTTGGTGCTCTTACAAATGTTGATTAAGGCAGGGCTATCAGCGGATTGGCAGGACTCACCCAGACTTCAGACAATGATGGCTTACTTAGCCGTACTAAACAATGGCAGAGGAAAAAAATTGCACCAATGAAGCGATTGTAATCTGCCGTATGGGAGTTGTTTGGTTATTTAAAAGATGGGTCTTCTGGGTTTTTTTTAAAGACCGTAGTAAGTAAAGGGAAAAAAACTTCTAAAGAATGATTGTCTAGCTACATTGTGTGAAATTAATAAATGGTGAAACCTTGACTATTTCCCAGACGATAATCGTGCCATCAAAATCTATAATCGTGACACTCCCTTGTGAACACTCTTCTAGATAGTCCTGAGAACTGCTTTGAGAATCACTGCTTTGAGAATCACTGCTTTAGGTTCACTTCACATATAAACTGAGGTCATGCTATGGTTCTGCAGTACATATATGGAAACACAATTTCCAAAATAATGTTCAACAACTGAGACAGTGGTTGAGCACAAAGCAAGTTCTGATATGACAGACATGAGCTGGGGGTCTTCTAGTCTTGTGGCAGTGGAATGCCGACTGCTGATTGGCTGTGTCCCTGCATTATTTTTCTGGCTGCGTCCACCTGTTCCTGTGAGCAGTAGTCCTGCAGGAAGACCGTGGCCAGGTTGCTGAGTCGAGGGTTCTGTGTAAGTGAGAAGCGCAGCATACACTGCACAACAGCGCTATCTGTGGTTTCAGGGCGGGATGACTCAGTCGTGAGGTTCATTAGGGTTGTGATGGCAGAGAGAACGGTCTCATCTCTGTGACTCGACAGGCACCCCGTCACTAATGAAACTCCTCCACTCTCCAAAATTTGATCTCGACACTCCCTGTCCATGCTGATGTTACACAGGCCACCTAAAACGACAAAAATTCACCATAACGGATCAGTGTGTCATTAGTGAAATCATGTAATTTAATACTAGCATCATTAATATAATAACACTAAGTAACCTGGCCAAATCTTGCTGGAATATTTAAAGTCTTGTTAAGTTATACTAACCAATTCCAAACTCCACAAAATTCTCGTTTTCCTCTGTCAGCATGTCCAGGAAGAGCTCTGTGACCTGCAGCATCTGCAAGGATTCCATGTTACGAGGATCATAGGCGAAGTTGGCCAGGTTGGCCAGGATTTGCTCTTTAGCTTCTAAAGGGATTGATTTAAAAGACACAAAGTAATGTACAGCACAAAATTGTTCTCACATTTAACCAAGTGGCATTCCTGGAATTGGAGCTCATGACCTCCTGATCATGAGGCCAGTTCCCTAACCACCAGGACACCAGATGTCATAATAAACTCACACTTACAATGGGAAATATTTACATGAATACATCCTAATGAGGATGGGAAAAATGTGAAAAAAAGAGAAAAGAAAATGTGGTGGTCAGATCTGAATTATTCTTTACCCTGGCCACCAGGGTAAATCAACAGAGTGTGTAAAAATAACAGCCTGCTTTATGAAAGGGGCCAATAAGTCATAAAAGATGTTCCTCACAGTGCATCAGTTGCTGTCTATTTGCAACAACACACATGCATTCACGTTGAGCTTCCAACTATCTGTCACCAGAGTTTGACACAGCCAGTGTATGTTTTCAAAGAAGTTATATTTAAAGAATGCTGAATGGTATTACCTTCACTGTCAGTGTCCTGAAACTCAGTCACTAGGCCCTGCAGGTATTCAAGCCTTTCTGAAGCACAAAATCGATCCATTCGTGCAAACAACTGGGGGGGGGGACGACACAATACTAGGTATAAAATCAGCCTCATTCACCAAAACGAACAAATACCATTTTAAGCAAGGGGGCTTGTGCAGTTTTCCTACATGTTTTACTTTCTGCATCTACACTACACGTGCACAAAAGTAATGGAACGCATGACATTACCAACAGTGCATTTTAATTAGACGAAGGTCTGTTCAGGACTCTGTGCGAGCCGAACTCATTCAACCCATGTATTTAAGGATCTCACTTTTTGCACTGGGCCACAGCCATGTTGACAGTGGACCAAAGAATGCTGGAATAGAAACTCCCCAAACTGTGTCCAGCATGGCGTTGTTCAGAATATCTTGTTGTGCAGAAGCTTTAAGGTTGCCCTGCACTTGAAGTAAGGGGCCTAGCCCAAAAACCTGGAAAATATTTGTCCCAATACTTTTGTCCATATAGTGTACATTAGCTTTATATTATTAACACTGTTTAGCACTTAGACAACAGGACAACAGGTTGATCATTTAAGCTCACTCACAGATGCGTTTAGTTTATGCATTTTCTAAAAGTATGCAAGTGTATATGTCTTTAGCACGTAAGGCAAACACGAATACGTTTAAATGTTTACTTACTAAACTACACCTGCAGCAACATTCATGCAAGAACGCTTTTGGAATCCTCCCTGCTGCTGAACGTGCTGTGTGGCTTTTAGCTGCTAGCCCGAAAGAGACTTTTTTCTAATTTTCTATAATATTGCAAATTAACAATTCAGTTGGCTCACAACAAGCTACCAGGTGCGCCACCATGTTTTAACGCTTAAATCCCAAATACCTCCTCTCTGCATATACAGTGCACTATTTGAGTGCGGAAACCACACTGCCTCTTGTTCACATTTTTGTTCCCTATATAGGAAGCATACGCTGTTTGAAATCGAGCCCATGTGTGCATTCGTAAATGGTCAGATCCTGTTTTAACTAGAAATGGATGGACAACTAGTTCCTGTTCATCGCATATGCTTTCTTAAATGTTTTAAATCATAAAGTAACTGTTGATGCAACATTTCAGAGAACAGTGTGTGATATTATTTAGCGTTGCTTGCAAAACTGTACAGTAAATAACAAATAAAAAAGACCAGTTCGGGAAAATCCTGAGGAGGAAGTGGTGTGTACGTGATTTGGTGCATGGCTGGAGGTCATAGCAGAGTCTGAGCAGAAACGTGCAAGCATATACAGCCTTTGAAAGAGACTTGCCGAATTAATATTTCAGCATGAAGCAGCACAAGTTATCTGTAAAGAAGCGTCTCACAAAGCCTCTTCTGTTTGGTGCACTGATCACAGGACTCGCTACACCATTCTTTAACAGGTACACAGGTGTTGGAGACACCAAGCAGACTTCTATCTATAACTGTTTTCTTTTGTTGTTGACCTCAAAAGACCGTCATATACGTGTGTATATTTGATATATCTTACTATTGTTTTGCAGTTGCAAAATACAAACAAAATACAAATAAGCCAATGCACGTTAAATGAATACAAATAAAAAACAAAGGCATGAGGTAATACAAACCAAAGGGCAAACAGTGTGTGTGTGTGTGTGTGTGTGTGTGTGTGTGTGTTATGATGTATATGTATGTGGACATGGACACAGGTATTGGGATGCGACCATCACACCAGCAGGGATTATAATGACATTTCATTCCCACTTTGCAGCTATAACAGCTTCCAACCATCTTGGAAGCCTTTTTGTTTCTGTGGGGAGTTTATAAGGTCAGACACTGATTTGGGATGAGAAGGTCTAGGTCACTATCTCCATTCCATTTCATCCCAAAGGTTTTGGATGGGGTTGAGGTCAGGGCTCTGTGTAGACCAGTCAGGTTCTTCCACATTAAACTCACCCACCAATGTCTTTATGGACCTTGATTTGTGCACTGGGGCAGAGTTATGCTGGAATAGGAAAAGTTAATCTCCAAACTGCATCCTCAAATGAATTCACTTCATTAGGATTATTCACGTCATAACCTGTCAGTTTATATCACATTGAGTTACTGACCCCACAGCAGCTTTTTAACTGAATCAAATTTGTCTTCTAAAGGCACTTGTTCTTTGAAGACGTGGAAGAGATTCGGGCTCAGGAGCGAGCTCGCAATAATGCCAAACTGTTAGAGGTGTTGGAGAGGAGGCAGAAACAAATGGAGGAGGTGGTAGTGAAGAAAAGTGCAAGTGACAGGTGAGAGCATCATACATCTGCAATCAACTCATCACTGCTGAAAGCAGGAACACTATCCCTGAAGACACAAGCAAAGGGACATCTGCTTTGTAAAGGATTTTATATTTAATATGCAAAATCTCAGCTGTACATGGTGCAAGGTGGTGGATAAAGAAATTAATTTTCAACTGAGGAAGTAAAAAAAGGGTCTTGTTTTTGTGGACTAGACAAGTTCTACTTCCCTGATTCTGTTTTTGGACATCTATCACTACCTGACTGGTATAAAAACACTAATGCCTATGGATTAAAGAAGAAAATCTAAAGATGTCAAAATCGTTGAGCTGTAAGAGTGCTTAATGTGCCTGTTTCTCACAAAATGTGCTTGTTGAGTGTCAGATTGTTTAAGAGGTAATTCTGCATTCTGAAATATTTAGTCCCAGTAAAAGTGTGTCCCAATCAAATTATGGTTGTAGTGTAATGCCTGGGTCCAGTATGTGCCAAGTACTGATATTATAATGTGACAAGTGTGTTAACAGAATACTCAAAAAATATTGGAAACTGTGCAAAATTTGTATTTTGAGTAAACACACAGGATTTTTACATATGTAATCAGTTGAATATGTTAATATTCTTATAAATAAAGTCCTGTACATCAAGGCTGCTTTTGTTTCTGGTACTATATTGTTGGGTTATAATATATTTAACATGGCTTTTTTTCAATGCATTATTTGAGTTTGTGACATTGAAAAAAGAATTGCACAAAAGTCAACGAATCATACTAATGAATCAACATAACGAGTCTTATTATAAATATTTGATCTGTTTGTGAAAATGCATATTTTTGCACACATTTATGTATGCTGTGTTTAACTGAAATGGTTAGTGGTACATTTAGTTTAGAAAATGTCAAATTTTTTAGTAATAAACCAACTGCAGAAACTGATCTACAGCGCCCCCTGCTGAAATCTGGTGGCGCTGCTCCTACACGTTTTTAGGAGACACGTCTCACCAGTAGGGAAAGAGGGGCTTTGGGTTTTCATAAGGAGCTTTTGTGATATTTCAGAAAATATAAATATATTCCTTTACATGCTAAATACATGTTTGTCTCATGCCAAGACCGCACATCCAAGTATAAAGTTTCTCAAATATGGTAATCCAACCCTGCAAGGTAAATCCTCATGTAAATTGGAGTTAAGGGACTCGGTTGAGCTGCTTCAAGGAAGCATAAATTATCCTTAATAGTGTCCTTAAACTGTCTCTTTCTCTCATTGTTAATTCCTGTCATTAGCATATCTGAGCCAAAGCAGAATGAATTAGTGTTATTTATTTATTTATTTTCTGCAAGAATAAAAGCATGGATCATAAACACAGACCATCGCACCTCTGGTCTCTGCACTTATGTAGAGGAACAAATCATTCCTGTTTGAGCTCAGCTATGACCTTTTTAATACAGTGATGCATACACACTTTCGTACATAAAGATTGCACGTATACACTACCAGTCAAAAGTTTGGACACACCTTCACCATCAATGTTTTTTCTTTCTTTTTATTATTTTCTACATTGTAGATTAACATTGAACACAAACAAAATGATGAATGAACCACATGGAATTATGCAGTAAACAAAAAAAACTGTTAAGCAAACCAGAATATGTTTTGTAATAAGGTCATGATGGATCATTGTTTCTTTTTACTTAGTTAAGTGGTTCTTGCCATAATGAAGAGTAGAACCGTAGTGGAATCGGATCACTAAATGTGTAACAAAAATCACAACTGATGATCACAAGGCAAGAAATTCCACTAATGAACTCTTGGTGAAGAGCACCTGTTAATTAAACACCATTCCAGGTTGATTCCTCATAAATCTGGTTGAACTAAATGCCAAGAGTGTGCAAAGCTGTCATCAGAGCAATAGGTAATGCTTTTAATGTCAATTAAAATGGAGCCAAAAACAAACAAACAAAGGATTTCATTGAATGAGAAAGTGTGACCAAATGTCTGACTGCCACTGTATAGGTACAGGTTTAAAATATTTTTCTGTGTTAGAGCATGTTCAAAAGAGGAGGTCCTGTGGGTTTTGGGGGATGCCAAAGTGGTCCAGGAAAGGACAACATGTGAACCAGACACAAGGAGGAGATTCACTGATGCTAAAGGGGAATGATAGCAAACAGGTCTGATCTGGTCCCATAGAATTCTTATTGTAGCCCAAATTGCTGAAGAAACTCATGCTGGATGTTATAGAAAGGTGTCAGAACACACAGTGAATCACAGCTTGTTGTGTAAGGGGCTGTGTCACCGCAGGCTGGTGCCTGCCCTGACCCCGGTTGACCACTGAAAATGGCTACATGAGCATCAGAATGGGACAATGGAGCAACGAACAAAGACTGCCTGATTTTATTAATTACATTTATTTGTACATCAAAGCCAAGTGTGAATTGATTACCGGGGAAAAGATGGAAGCAGGATACATGGTGCTAAGAAGGCAAGTTGCTGTGATGCTCTGGGAAACGTTCTGCTGGGAATCGTTACGTCCTGGTGTTCACTTGGATGCTACTTAAATCCCACTTGCATATACATTGTTGCAGACCAAAAACCCATCTTCATGTCAACAGTATTCCCTAATGGCAGTGGTCCGTGGGATAACGTGCCCTGTAATAGAGCACAAACTGTTCAGGAGTGATTTTAGGAACATGACAATGAGTTCAACATCTCAGTTTGATCAACAGTCTTTGGGATGTTCTGGACAAACTCATCCATAGGCCCCAGCTTGCAGTGTGCAGAACTGAAAGCATCCGCTGCTAACATCTTGGTGCCAGATACCACAGCACACCTTCAGAAGCTTCACAGGGTTCATGGCTTAATCGATCAGAAATATTTTGGCAGTGCTAGGGGGGCCTACATAATATTAGGGTTGTTTTTAATGATAAAATATTAAAATAACTGCCTATTTAAATATTAGATATGAAAAATAGCACCAAAAATATGTCTGACAAAAATAAAATAAATAAATAAATGAATGCCGTGAATTTCCTGTGGTCTAGTGGTCCCAGTAACCCTGCCATCATTTATTCTATAAAGACAGATCTCGAGACAGCTCTATCACTCCAGTTACTCAGCAAAGGCCTTACATTCTTTCTTTTTATGCAAGTCTAATGGAGTCCCCCAGGGCTGTCTCACTCTGTAATGGAGTGAGTGACAGGGAAGAGACTTAAGTGTGGAGGATCCTCCGAGAACCCCCTGTATGACAGACACTTGAGTGGACAGCACAATCTGTCTTCTCCTCACAGCTCTCCATTCGTTTGATGAGCCGAGAGACACGCGCACACCAAGCAATACGAGTCATCAGTCAGGGGATTGAGCTGGGGTGGGGGGAGATGGGAAAATTAAGAATTTCAGGCACACCTAATAAGTCTATCATGAGGCAATTAGGACTTTTAATCAGAGTATTCTACAGCTCAATAAAAAATTCATTGTCTTGCTTGTGTTTTATATTTGCTGTTTTTAAAGGAAAGACTATGAAACAATTTGTGAATACAATATCATTTTATTGTAAGTGCAGTAGTTTGCATTAGTTTTAGTTCTGAAGCATCTGTAGGTCATACAATGTCATTTTTCAAAGACAATATGAAGACATCTACTTGTGACCGAGGGAACTAAAATAACATTCAATCTGATCATATCTTCCTTGCTATGTTTAATTTATTTAAGACTAAAAAGATCCATTTTTATTCCAATAAAGCCAGTAAACTCAGTCAGTGGATTTTAGAGTGTAGCAGATACATTTTGGCACTGACTTGAAATTTTGGGAACAATGTATTTGTGTTTTATACATAAAGGTCATTAGTTTGCTTCTATGATAGTAATTAAAGAGGTGAGGTGTTAGTACCTTTTCCTTGTAGTGCTTATCTAATTTTAAACCATTGAGAAGTACATAATGGTTAGATTAATTGAGGTCATGCGTCATTTGTGAATTTAGCTCAGGACACAATAACATGGAACATTTCCAAATGACTCATCCCTCAACTCCTCATTTACAGAAATGAAAACCTGAATTACTTTTTGTGGTCCTGGCCTTTTTTATTATTAATCCACTCGGCTGCACATTGACAGCACTTCCACACTATAACATTATACTTTCATGAAATTTCCTCTAAATGTATCTTGTCAGATGGACTCGTTATCATTTCTTATTTATCTGGCATCAAATGGATAATTTTACGTGCAGTGCAGATAAGAAAGGAAATGTGTGTACATGCAGATCACAAAAACCAAGATAATGGTAATAAAGCAATATGGTAAGATTTACAGCAATGTCCCAGGCAAGGTATTTAATGGACTCTTTGTGTCTCATGAAATGTGTAACCTGATAACCTCTGTCCAAATGCAAAATTAATTGGAAGAACACAGATCTTCACTCATACACACAAAATTAAAGCAAATATGAGTGTGTTGAGTGTGAAGAATTTTCTCAATTGTGGATGGGGTTCATTATCACTCTAGGTCCTCTAGAGGGCACTAGCCATTTCTCAGTAGTGCAGTTTCTGTTTACGAGAGATCGTCTCTCTGTAATGTGTTTATCAAGTAAAAGAATACTGTTTGAATGTGGACGGAGCCAGTCAACGTACAAAATACCTCGTTGTACTTATAAAATACCTTTTTTGACAGTTTCAGGTGGTAAAAATTTAAAAAAGGATTTTTTCATTAACAGAAATTTGCAAATGTCAATCAAAGGGTATCTGGTAGTCCTGTATGTTGCATCATGCAACCAACCCTAGTTTCCTAGAAGTTGTACTACATGTGTACAAATGGTGTAGGAAGGTTTTTTTTTTGCAGTTTTGTAAATACCAATATGTATACTGTTGAATCTATGTATCAGTGTGTATGTGGCTTTATATGTAGACGTTCTTACCATATAAAATTAGCAAACTGTACAATATCAACTCAGAGAGCAATAAAAACAGCTATTATATATAAACAATTGCATGCATGAAAAGTTTGTTAAATAAATAAACAAATAAATGAATTCTGAAAAATGATTGCAAAAATCGTATTTGTAATGCAGATCAGAAGAAATCTGTGCATGTTTGTGCTTGGAGCTGTTGCAGGGGCAAATTTGCAAGGTCCAGATGGTGTTAGGGCAGCATGTGTTCAAAGCTTTGACAATAATAAAAGAATGGATCTGTGTACCTGTTGGCACGCGACCATCCCAGTGACCCTTTCAGCTCTGCCTCAGCATGCAGACATGATGCTGTTCGTGATTTGCACCACAATTGAGAAACACACCATGTCCTCGAGGTGTAAACCTTAACATAGTGTGCATGTTTTGTTCCATATTAACCTTTTCATCACAAAAGTGAATGTGGTCTGACTTATATAAATCCATTGTTTTATTTTACACATTTAGAATAACAAAATAATTGTTCGTTTGCAAAGCCTTGTTTCTGTTGTCATAGTACAAACAACAGTACAATCTTCAGTAAGTGAGCTCTACCCTCTGTCATGAAATCCTTATTAGTCCCCACATTGAGTCGGACAGTGTGTCAGACTAAGAACATTAATTTAAAAGCCAAATGCAAGACTTATGTATGTTTCATTTGAACTAATATGAAATAGTATTTGGTTTGGTTGCCAAAAATGCAAATGAATCCATTAAAGTTTAAACTCTTCCCAAGATTCAGAGAACAACAGAGCATAATTAAACTACTTTATTATTGCAAGTCTGATGCCGTTATTAACATAATTGCCGAGGCGTGAAAACTAGCCTTTTCTGCATAATAAACAGAACTGAAACCGAAATGTATTGTTCTAATAGGTGTCGTTTTGGAGAGCTGAGTCCGGCATAATTATCGCTAAACAGTTGACTGATCTGAGCGTGTGAAACTGTAACAAGGTACTCCAAGGTGCTCTGGCCTCCCATCACTTCTTTTTTTTTTTTTTTTTTTTTTTTTTTTTTTTTTTTTTTTTTTTTCACCTTTTTTTTTTGTCC
>JBBKCR010000101.1:31001704-31025641 GCA_037577295.1 Ladigesia roloffi
ACTCTGTAAAGCTGCTTTGTGACAACCTTGTTGTAAAAAGCGCTATAGAAATAAAATTGAATTGAATTGAATTGAACTTTGAGATTTGACCTTGAAACGAAGCTGCAGAGAAAAGCAGCACTAGACCGAAACAGCATTGTACCTTAGGTTTGCTCCAGCTCTGATCTCTCTTTGAGTCTGTCTGAACCCAAGACTGGCTATCACATACATTCTTTAAGCTCCTTTCACTTTGTTTTTTCCTTTTATTTGTGCTCCCTTTGATGAGGCACCTGTATCAGAGCGGCTAAAATTGTTTTTGAGGTATTGAGCCATTGTGATGGGGAGGCAGGCCTGCTGGAAGATGACAGGGCAGATGGTTTATTAGAGTTAATCTCAGCTGGAGGGACTGAATTAGAGAGGGGACAGTGACACTCTCACAGCCAGGTGCAACACACACACACACACACACACACACATACACACACACAAACACAAACACATACAAGCACACACACTCACACTAGTCCCATAGGCTTGTATCCAGATCACACAATAGCCATCCTGACCACACAGTGACTCGTCATTCACAACCACAGTGTCCGTAGATTTCATTCACCATTACCATTTCACAAAATGGCAATATGACCTGCTTGTTCTGGCCCATGAAGAGAGTGGTGCATGGAGCATCATTTTATAACACCCTCTATGGCAGAATGATATTCAAACTGAATATAGAAGGGGATTTTAGAGCAAGATATTTTATTTAAATTATTATTTAGATTCACAAATTTGATGCAGTGCCAAACGATTCTTGACAGAATTCTGCATATTACAAAATTAAACATTAGATTTTCTAAGATGATTCAAACTGGGCTAAGCTTAATGCACTAACTGAGGCACAAACTAACTGAGGCACAAACTTTAGGCACAGTCTTTCACAAGCTTGAGACAAAACAGAAAAGAAAAATTTAGCAATGAACGGATAAAAGCCTTAAAAAAATAGATGCGATAAAATATTACGTTTTGTTTTGTGCAAAATATGCAAGTAGAATGTGTCCAATTTGCATCAAAAACTGAAGCACAAGGCTTCAGTTTACTGTCCAGTGTTAATAGTTTTAAAATCAAAAATGCAACTGTGACTTTTACAGGAGCAACAAAACAGTTAATACTCATTCTAATGCTAAAAGAATGACCAGTACAAAATGTTACTAAGGTAGTTAACATAATAGATCAGTATTTGAGCTCAGGAGCAGTTATAAGTAGAAACCGAAAGCCAGCAAATGAAATCTCTTACCTCTGATGAACTATAGCTATAGCTGATCATCGTTGAGCTGAATAACAAAAGAGACAAAATAAAATTTATTTTTGGATTAGAGTCAGGAAAACGGTAGAAATCATCAGCATTTATACAAAGAATTACGGGAGGAGCCAGGACTCTTTAAAAACACAGGGTCTCCAGTAGAGAGGGAGGAAAACGTCTAGAGAAAAGTAGAAGGAGAAACAAAGCAGGCCTAAAAGGACCAGGCAAGAAAGGACTGATAATGAGAAGAAAAGAGGTAGAGAGATGGTAGTGCCTGTGCTACAATTCATCCTGAAATGTTGTTGGTTTGTTTGTGGTTGTCTCAGAACTGTAGCATCTGTGTGCTTGTGTGTGGGCCTCCCAGCCTGTGGGTGGCTGCTGTTCCCCGGGCCGTCGGTCACAACATCTATTTATAGGAAACGCTGGTGTGTTGGTAAAACACAGACTTGTTTATGGTAATTGCTGCAAGTAATAACTGTGAAGCATTGTTGAGTTTTGTTGGTTAATGCTGTTGAGAGCGTATCTTAACATCTGCCTCTCACTGAAGCTTCTTCTTTTGAATAAATATTCTGGCCAAGCAAATATTTGAATGAAGGCCCATTGTATTTTCACCAGCTTTGATGTTTTGGATTGTGTTAAGCAAGTTATAATTTTTGTGTTACTTTCTATTTAATCTTGTTTCAATAAACTACGTCTTTATTGCTATCGGGGCATTGTGTGTTTTTAGACGTTTTTTTCCACAGCTGTGTTTGTTGCATGGTTGATTTGAGCGGTGTGTTCTAATGGTGTGTTACTTTATAACTCCAAGTCAACTTGAGACAACGTTTCATTCTTAGTTAGTTCATGTTCATATTAAGCATCATACTATCATCAAATACTATTTTAAAATACAAAATTATGAGAACAAACGCAGATAATATTGTACTGTAAAGGAAGTGTTTGTGAAGATTGTTATTTTATTTGAATTCTTATGGACATCTGATCATTATGGCATCCTTATGTTTGTCTGGTATTGGAGGGGATGGGTGGTTTGGTTTTGTGTTCTCTTTTGTTGTATTTTTTTTTTTTTTAATGAGATACATCGGCGATAATTATGATTATGACCCCTGAGATGCCAGTTTCTCAAAGTAATTA
The DNA here is from genome assembly GCA_037577295.1 of Ladigesia roloffi. Lineage (NCBI taxonomy): Eukaryota > Metazoa > Chordata > Actinopteri > Characiformes > Alestidae > Ladigesia > Ladigesia roloffi. Next base: position 31,004,118 of record JBBKCR010000101.1, read on the forward strand.
AAGATAAAATTGCAGCAGGAAACGGAGGAGCCCCGAGGCAAAAGGACAAAAGAACAATAAGAAACGAAGCTCATGAAACGAACAAATGCTGAATTGGGAATTCCTCGTTTCCAAAAAGCAATTCTGATGACTCCACATTCAACTTTTGGTTTCATTATTGCTGCTGAAATATTTATGTGAAATCAAGGGTGTTCCTCTGAGGCAGAAGACACTTGAGATGAAATGCTGACATCGAACTGGACGCTGACTTTACACCTTTCCTGAAAAACACTTGTGAAACATTCAATTAGCCCCACTCCCACCTCTGCCACTGGGGAAGCTTACTCAGGGGACTCAGGTGTAGAAATGTGTTAAAATACGTAATGTCCCACAGTTAAAGACTTCAACACTGCTTGTGTAATTGACTTTGTGTCAATATTTCTGTGAGATTGCCAGCATTTCGGACAGTAAACCTCTTATCTAATGTAAAGCACATTAAATGAAACCGTAGGTCTAGGAGATCAAATTCGATTTCCCAAAGTATTTTTGATCATTACAATTTTAATTCCAAGATGCTTTTGGAAAACCAGCTCGAAGCAGAAACGAGAGTCGTACATTTTCATGTGCATTTTCAAGCCATAAAATTGGATTAATTAAAAAAATATGAGTCTTGGATTTTGTCTTGTGCTAACTTACAGAGATGAAAATTCTTAATGAATATTTAGTAAAAACTGCTGTTGAACAAAATTTGCTTAATCAAATGTTGTATTCACATCAAGAATGTAAATAAAATTGTATAATTGCTGTATGACCTACACAGTCTTTCATGACTATCATATCATATGTTCTGATAAAAATAGATATAAATGAACAGAAAAAATATACAAAAAAGTAATTCACATTGGGTAGTTTGTTTCATTTAAATTATTTGCCTCAGTTAACAACATTTTCTATATGGGAAGGAGCAGAAATTCTATTTCATGTGATACAAGACACTTCTTTTTAATGGGACTTTACTGTAGAAGCCAGGTTACATTAAAAATCCCCACTATACCTCCCATTCCAATCGACATCATGACATACTTTAGTACTGCCCATCTATTTAGTCTGGAAGAAGGAGCCCCTGATTGACTCCCCTGAATGAATTGTCGAGACAAATTGTTTTTTATGTTTGGATTTTCATTTTGATGGTCCTCTGTAGATGTTTTGTAGATACTTAGCTTATCTCTGACTAAATTTCAACTAAATATCTATGCATTAAAATTAAATGTTAAATTATTAAATCAAATGATAAACCTAACCCTATACCTTACCTTACCCCTAACCCTAACCCGCAATTTAAATCTACTCATAATCATAAACTCTTGATAACCAGAGAGTTTGTCAGCAAATAATGTGACTGTATATTTTATAGATTTTTGGGATTTTAGTGGGCCATCAAAAAAACCTGTGACAAAGTTGTTTACCCTATTCTTTCTCTGTTTAAAAAAGGGGTACTAATAGGCACAAAAATGAGCCCAGAAGCAAGCATAGATGAGAAAAAAGTGAAAGAAGAGGTAACAAGAAGTGTCCTAAGGAAAGCTCTTTGAGGACTTCTGTCTTGAGTGGGCAAAATAAGAACTGGGAAATGTCAATGGAATTGTTTTGCCTATGAATCTCCCAGGCAAACGAGTGAGCACCATTTGTTGTCCTCAGCTCCTAACTGACACCTTGTTTTTTCCCACAAGGATTAAACTGAAAAGAAATATGATAAGATGGAAATATGACACCAGCACAGGCTGAGAGTCTCAGTGGCTCCTGGCTGGAGGTCTGTCTGCCCCTTGAAGACAAGGCATATTGACAGCACTGGCATGTCTTTGTCCCCTCTGCCAGCAGTTACATTGACTTTATCTGACAAGTACCAGTTCCTCAATGGGAGGTGCACGCCTTTTTCCCCTTGAGAAGCGTCCAGTGAACCTCAATGAAGGGGATAAAAGTTGTAGATTGAAGATAATAGGACCTTTTGAGGACATGGCACATTCTGTGACAGCACCTGTGCTAATTTCCTTCTGAGCGGTCAGGCTAATGTCCCAGCTTTGACTGCAAAGCCGCTAGTTTTCACAACAGTTCGTATACCAAGGAAATATTCATTTACTATGATAAGGTAAGATAAGCAGAATAAACCTTTATAAGTCCCACAAGTGGGAGTGCAAAGCAGCAAATATTAATAATCTAGAGATATAAATATAAAATATCTGAGGACTTCTGTATTATAAAATATATACATGTTACATATCTAAACTATATGTAAACTAATTATAGCCTAATAGATACATACATTCATTTGTAACTGGAAAAAGTAAAAAAAGGGTTTGATATATTTATTAAACAGTAGTAAACAATATCTAAAAACCCATTCTCATTCCTACTATCAGCCATTTCTTAAACAGCTTCAATTGTATAAACACATGTATAAAATTTCAATAGTACTAGAATGGGCTTCCGTTGGAGCAGTGTTTCCCAACCTGAGTCCTGAAGGCACACTGCACCTTTGAATGTTTCCCAACACATCTGATTCAACAAATGAGCATGTTAACAAACCTTTACTGAGCTGTGGTGTGAGAGTTAATGCAAAGAAACACAAAAATGTGCAAGAGTGTACGTGTCCAGGACCAGTGTTGGGAAGCATATAGAGTGCTAAAAAGCACTGAGGTGTAGAGAAGTGGAATTGCATTCTCCGTAGTAATGGAGCAACATCAAATACCTTTGAGATGAAACAGAGCGCCGTTTGTGGTGCAGAACTAATCCAGAAATCACCCTGTCTCACTGTAGCTCATGTAGCTGAATGTATTCAAATCCTCATAGTAATGTTTCAACATTTCATGGAAAGCCTTTCTAGAGAAGTAGAGGTTAATTCAACAGCAAGGGATTATCTTGATTTCAGAAGAAACTGTGGACGTCAGAAATTTTGGACAGGTCACTATACCAGTGCATTGTACTTGCTTGACTTCTTTTACTTGATTTCTGGTACCTCATACATTGTTCATTTTACACTCAAGTTAGTACACTCTTGATGTAGCTGGTAACTATGCGAAAAGAAAAGGTTACGACACATCTTAAATGTGACAAACACAGTAGAAATGGAGATCACAACAGTGATGGTCTTCTTGATTTGCAGGGTGTAGTGTGTTGAAATTATATTTCAGTGACAACTCAGTTCGTTCTGAATTATGATGGTGTAGGTACCAATATTGGGACCAGACACTAAGGATGGAAAATCTAAATGTTGAGTTCCTTCTTCATTTCAAAACTGCCCAGTGCCATGTGTGCCATGCGAATGTTATCAGTTTAATGATTTTAATTTCACACACTTCTAGTGATGGTATAGGTTGAGATAAAAGGATACGGGGGGAAAGTGGAGCACTTCCTGTCATTAATTTAGTTTCGTAATTACGCGGGTTTGATTGTAATGTATCCTGTTGATTAATGATGCTAAAATAAGGTTCTGTGTCATCTTGGGAGCAATTACCACTACAGCTAGCTAAACCTTGAGCTCATCCTTTTTTGGACTGACTTTTTGAGGTTAGATTTTATGAGGAGACTAATTTGTGGTCAAGTTTTGACCGAGTTTTGTCTTTGATGCATCATTGACTCTTGACCTGTCCTCTGTGGCTGAGAGAGGTGGAATTACATTGATCAGCCATTACATTAAAACCTGATTTTGTGTAGGCCACATTTGTTCAAAGCATGGACTTCACAAAACCACTGAAGGTGTGCTGTGGTATCTGCACAAAGACAATTGCAGAAAATCCTTCAAGATACTTCTGTAAGCGTGGCCTGTATGAATCTGACTAGTTTGTCCCACAGACACTTGACTGGATTGAGATCTGGGGGATTTTGAGGCCCAATGAACAAACACAACCAGTCCAGAACAATTTGTACAAAGGACACATTATTCTGTTGAAAGACAGCTCTGCCATTAAGGAATATTGTCACCATTAAAGGGGTATACTTGGTCTGCAACAATGTTAAGACAGTTGCTAACATCCACATGTGTGCTAGGACCAGTCAATGTTATTGACTTTACTGGTCAGTGGTTTTAATATTGTGGCTTTAAACACATTTACATGACTAGTGTTTGACTGACCTGATACTCACTGTAAATATAATTATTAAATCTATTAATATTATTAAACAAGTGGGCCAAGTCCTTATTCATGTTTTCTTCATCAGCTTAACACATGAAAATTCCTTTTAGTTTTTCTGTATTAGATTTATAAGAAGACTATTTGTGTTCTTAAGCTTGTATGTTGGTGTGCAGACATGGGCAATTTGAGGCGGTAAACGTTTAGAATTTTATGATGAGTTGTGATTTTCACTACATCTTTCACACAGGCAGCAAAGTTTTATTTTTAATAAAGTGTACAATAATATCATCAAAGTTTCACAGCTCATAAATCAATCTTACCAAGGTAATGGATTTACCTCAGAGCATGTTTCACATTCTAAATGTCACTGCAGTCTAAGTGATTCTAAAATATAACTTGAAACTATTTAATAAAATATACATTTTAGTGTCACTGTCAAGGATGTATGACTGGTAAAACAGTATTTAGTGTAAGTTGCAGTCACGTATTTTGTGAGTGAAACTATAAAATTCACCATTTGCATGATTAGACATATAGGTTAAATAAGATGAATCTGTCACCACACAGCATCTGTAAATGTAGTGATGCAATACTTTTCTCCATATTCCGTTTTCTATTATTATACCTACATATAGGTTGTAGATGGGGCTCTCCAGACACCCAAGTAAATAGAGATCTGGTTCAAGGACCCTGGAGTGTGTGGCTAAACCTGAGGAGTGTAGTTTAAATTCTGGGCTCTTTTAATCTCTGCTGCTGACATGTTCAGTTTAATCATGCAGTATCATTCATCTGCTTTTTATTTATTCATCTGTATGTTATTGGATGTTTGTTTCATCCCCTCATCACATACCATGATCTTATTTTATTTAAGGCTATTATTTTACTCTATTTTTGTTATTAATCTGTTATTTTTATTGCTATTTTGTTAGTTATATTTTTATTCTGTTTGCTCTAATCCTAATGTTCTTTTAAAACTGTTTATCGTCTTTCTTTATTCCACTTGATGCATTAAGCATATTTATTAAGAATTTCCCTCACAATAAATAAAGTTATTTCTTATCTCATCTCACAATAAATAAAGTTATTTCTCATCTCATCTCATCTCATCTTAACAAACCTGGCTTTAATTTTCAGATGTGCCTGAAAGCCAGATCTGATTGGATTTATTATTAAACATTGGCCTACTCTACTACAGCACTCACACTGAGAACCCAGGCATAAGCATCTACGGCATTTTGTAACCTGATTCTAGAATCAGAACCAGTCTAACCAGCTGACCAAACTAGTCATTAGTGGCTGTCCATGCAGAGAAGCATGGTGTTTTCACACCTTACATAAACATTCACAGCCTATAATAAACAGTCATGTTAGTGTCAATTCAGTTTGATGGTGTGCCATAAATGGGAAACGACACTAGTGTCAGTGAGTGTGGTACCTGTGACTGTGTGCTTGCATGTTTATGACAGACAGCGCATAATTCAGCGAGTGCTCTCACACCCCATGTGGCTTGCAGATGTAATCGGGACGTCTCTCTGTGGGGGTATGATGAGCTCATTAAGGGTGATCAATCTGAAGAGGAAGCGCCCGCTGAACTGATAACACCACATCCAAGCCTGATGCCTGTTCCTGCCCATTCCGACTCCCCATGAACCAGATATCACTGAACACTGACGGCTAGAGCCTCTCGATTTAAAACCCTCTCTGGAAGATCTGGGATGGCCTTAGTTTTCTCAACGGTGATGATGTTGAAGGAGCACTTTGGTCAGCATCACTACAACCACCATTCATCATTCTGATATGTTGTTTATGTGGGTCTCCTGCGATGTCTGGGTGTGTGTCTGCAGGGTTAGAGGGTCCTCTGGGCATCGAGGCAACTAGCAGCATTTGTGAACAGGTAATAACTTCCTTTGAGAGGGTCACACCTAATCACTTAATGTTCCTTCTCTCATTTCCAGAAAAACACACTTCTACAGTGCGTTTGACTGATTTTTTTCCCTTCAAATGTACAGGATTGGTTTGTAATGATAACGCAAGTGACAAAAACACACATCATCTGGTATTTTCAATGCAGTGCATAGCTGACAGGTAGCAGTGCAATTGCTACTTAAACAGTCAGGCTGGGATTCATGTGGCTTTAATGTCACTCCGACTCAACATGATGGTTGTAATTTTGTGCTGCAGGAATTAATCTTGAGAAAAGATTAGGGACAGCTGTGATGTGTGCTGTACTACCACTCCTGATTTACTTCTGGATCATTTTGTGTGCATGTTGGTCATTTCAGCAGTGCAACACATTCATTGGCAGATGTGGGCCACATTAAAACATGATGTGAACGACCAAACAAAACATTTTAAAGCGCTAAATCGAAATTGAGCGCTTGCAGTGTAAACAGAAGAAAAAAAAACATGTTAGACGATGTGTTTATTTTATCTTCACCATGTCTGTGGCTATTTTTGGGCCCGGGCTAAACATTTCTTCCCACACATTGTGACGGATCGATGGTAAAATAAATAAATATGTGTACTAGTTATAGCCACCAAAACCTGTGGGTATTGGTGTCTGTTGGGAGTTAATAAGATGTCAGTGAAGACTGATGGCTGAGCCATAGGTGGAGGTTGGAAGTTTGGCACGAGGTGCCGGTGTGCTTTTATGAAAATGGGCTTCAGGGAGGAGAGCTGAGCTTTATTTCAAACATCACAGAAATTTAAATTTCACACAACAGTTGGAAGGATTAAAAATTGTATTTTATAAGCTGCCTGCTACCCGTTAAGTGCAATTTGTGTCCTAATCCAAAGTACTGCTGTGTTAATCTTATAAAATTCTGTTACGTGTGGATAAAACGTTACAGTTAATGAAGACAAGCTAAAAACATTTCGACAGCATAACTGGAAATTAATTGTTCAAACTTAGACTGAAAAAAGAAAGTAGACATGCACAGTAATCCACAGAAATAGGTTGGGTGACGTACAACTGTCTGCTTATTATGCATGCAGCATTTTCATTAAATACGTTGGTGAAGTTCATGTAATACAGGTAAAGCAGATGTAGATCCCAATGGACAGTAAAGAAAAAACTGTGAAAAAATACCCAAATGATAAAAGTAGAATCGGCAGGAGGTGGTAAACATGAAGTTAATTTATTCCTTCTAAGAATATTTTTACTGTATAATATATCTGTAATCTGACTATTTTTATGTAGGGGAAGCTGGGCATGTTTCTATCAATAAAGTTTGGAAACTTAGGGTTTGACCCCAATATTAAAGACCCAAAAGAGGTAAAATCTATAAATCAGATGTGCTGTAATAAAACAAAAATGTTACAGTACATTTATCATATTCGAGTCTGGAAGAATCATGTAATACAATTTGAGACACCCCTAAAGAGTACTATAGTATTTCCTAACATTGCCGTTTGTCATTAAATTCACAACCTTTAGCAGAGGCTTTTATACAAAGCAAATTCCATTCTCTATCTACAGGCGACAGTCTCAGTGGTGGTATGACGGTAGGATTTGAACCCATGGCCTTTTTAGTCCAGAGACACCAGCAAATTCTGACACACTGGGCTTCCAGGCATCACAAGCCTATTATGGGGTCAATGAACACAAGCCTGGGAGGGGTAGGGTCCACCGCAGCATGCACACACACACACACACTCCCACGTACTGTCAGTTTATAACCCCAATTCACCTGACACGCAGGTCTGTGGTGTGTGGGAGTAGCCAGCGGTCCCAGAGGAAACTCACACCACCACAAGGAGAACATGCAAACTCCACACACACACATGGCCAGGACCCAGAGTTGAACTCCCAAACCTGCAGGTGTGAGGAACAGCTGTCTTAAGCTGTCTTGAAGTAGTGGTGGCTTAGTGGGTAGGATATTTGCATCTGGACCAAGAGGTTTTGGGGTTGAATCCCACCTTCAGCATACCTGGGTTCCTGAGCAAAACCCTTCACCCCAGGTTGGACCAGGGAGACTGTCACCAGTAGTTAGGGAATAGAAGTCACTTAGGGGGGAAATAATTATTTGACCCTGTTCCAGCCTCCTGGGGGTCTACAGTCTCATCTCTGATGTCCTTTGACAGCTTTTTGGTCTCACCCATGGTAGTGGAGAGTTTGGAATGGAAGAAACTGATTCTGTGGACTTGGGGTCCTTCAGCTGAAGAGTGTCTGTGATTGATAAACAGATTGTAATCAATGTGCAAAATGGGCACACAATCAGTCTGTGGGATCAAATCCTCAAAATTGTTCCTCAATGGCATGCAAATAAATGTATAACTTTTATGTAGCATGTTTTTTCTTGATTTTTGCTTGATATTCTTTCTCTCTCTCTATATAATAATGTATAACTTTTATGTAGCATGTTTTTTCTTGATTTTTGCTTGATATTCTTTCTCTCTCTATACAAACTCATTTTTAGGTAAGTGAGCAATTCAAATTATTATTTCCCCCACTGTAAATGCTGTAAATGCAAATGTCTGATTATTTAACTTTAACTAACTCTGATCTTCAGTCTTAAGGAGTGAAACAATAGAAGATAATTTGTTGTAGCATTATGTTTTAACAACAGAATGGAGTTTAGTATTTAATAGAGTTTTCTGTGGCTGTGGTGGTCTTTTTATATTGGCTTTTATAATAAGCACTACTTCATTCTCAGGCGTTCACCTGGATGGATAATTGAACAATATTAAAATCAATGTGTGCTGAGTAATTGCAGTAGTTAAAATATATGACTACCCGGTACTTTATTGAACTAAGATTAGATTTCATTCACAGCATCAACATGAGCAGAAGGAAAGGAGATATTGGACCGTAGGATGTAAGATGAAACCTCACGTATTTATATGGTCCCACAACTGTCCTGCAGGTTTAATACTGAGAACAGTATGGGCGATGGTATGGTTTATATTTGTGTGCTGTTGTGTTGAGGAAGCAGAAGGAGATAAAAATGACAGTCAACAGGTAGGAGGACATGAAGACGACAGGACAGAGCAAAGGTGAGTTACAAAGGAGGCACTGAAAGATGAATACCATCATATCAGATATTTAGGAATATTGTGTAACCATACACACACACACACACACACTACCAGTCAAATTTTTTTTTGCAATCAGTGAGATTTTTACTCACTTCATATTTACAAAAAAACATATATATATATATGTTTGTTCGCCATTTGAGTCTATTTATTACTGACCTATAATAACACCTAATAATTATAATTACAATAATAATGTGTATTGCCTTACTAGTACTGGATATATAACAAGCTGTTATTTGTCAGGCAGAGGAATGAAACCAGTAACTACTGCATGCCTCTTTGGCATGTTGTTAGTGGGTTTGGCTCTGGTACAGCATTGTGTGGGTCTTGAGTGGAAATGATGGTCTGCTGTTTTTTTCTTGACTTGCTGACAGTTGTTGCTGACCCATGTCTAAAAAGGCTGTTGTGTGGTACAATAGTTGATCATCATCTATAGACTGCAGACAATGTGTTAAACTAGCAAGATACTGTGGGGATTTTAAGAGCATAATTCACTCTCCCAGACTGTCACTGTGTCATTTGTGACCAATCAATACTAAAATAATTTTTTTGTTCAGTTTTGTCCCCCATTGACAAAAAAACTATCAATAGACCCAAGCACTTTTTCCCAAACCAAACTGATGCCCTTGACTGTGTAAAAAGATATGAATTATATTTATTTATTAACCCTTATAGTCACATGTGAACATGCCACAGCACAACACACAGTGTGAACAGTGTGAAATTATTTCTCTGCATTTAAGCCATTCGCCAAGTGAAGCATGGGGCTGCCACCAACTAGATTAGATTACACTGTCATTTCTCAGGAAAAATGTGTTGCAATTTTCTCATTTCAATGCAATATTCTAAAAAAAAACAATGGTTAACAGGAGTGGAGTGGATTGTAACACTTAAAAAAGTGTTACAGCCACCACATTACCAACAATCATTATTTTACTTTCGTAAAATTTATTGAGGAGTTTTGCATCGGGGCAATTTGATTTACAGATGCTGAAACATTTACAAATATATCTCAAGTTTTCGAACAATTTAATCAATTTAATACAGTAATATATTTCGAAAGACGGGGAGATGGAATTGCGTTTCCACAAAAGTGGGGGTGTTGAAAAGCCCCACCCACCCGGTGTGTTACACCGTAACATCTCACCTTAAATATTATTTTAACCTCAAACATTATAAATATACATAAATGGAAAACGTTGTATTTAGTACTAATTAAAAGAATTGAAGCAGGATAGTCTAAAATTCTGAAAGGTTCTTCTCTTCACCCATATAGTTCAGATTTGCATCCCAGTTGTTCTTCCTGTTTGTTTCACAGTTTACTGAAATCCCTGCTTATTGAATTCGTTTTCAGTTTTTACTTTTATCAGGTATTTATTTTTATCAGGTGTAATAGGACATCTGTTTATGCAATTAAGTACCCTCACCTCACAGCAGGTAGGTTCAGGTTTCAATTCTTGGCTGTGTTGGCCGAGGGTCTTTTTTGTTTGGCGCTTACATGTTCTTCGTGTGTCTGTGTGAGTTTCTGTCAGGGGCTGTATCCTCCCAAAGGCCAAAGACAGGCACATCAGGTGAATTGGAGATGCGAAATTGCCCCTGGGTGCACAGTGTGTGTAAATGTGTTGGTATGTGGCTGTGATAGACTGGCGATGTGTCCAGGGTGTTTCTCTGCTTTTCGCCCTGTGACTGCTGGTTTTGACTCAAGCGCCCCTGTTTAAGGTAAACGGCTCAAAAATTAATTGAAGTATTTATGGGTAAACTGGAGAAAGATCAATATCAGCATCAATCAAATTCATTAAGCATCGGAGAGATTAAACCTGAATCGGGCCCCTCTAGATCCTAATGTGAGTGACAGTGAAGTCCTTTTCCTGGGGATCCAAGTAGCACATGTTGAATGCACCTGTCAACTTACACTCAAAACAGGAGGGAAAGAATGCCTTTGGTGAATTAGAGCTTTCCCATAAGTGCTTTGTTTATTTGAGCAGCTGGAATGAGGAATGTGACTATCAGAAAAAGTGTAGCAGCAGAATTCTCTCTGTAGGAACTTGACATGGTGTCTCCTGGGTTTTGGGTCCATCTCTGCTCTCCTAAATTAACTCCCCTCTCAGGATATGTCAATGATTTGGACTAGACCTAATTCAGATCACTTTGGGATATATTCTCTCTCTCTCTCTCTCTCTCTTTTTCTTTCTTTCTTTCTCTCTCTCTCTCTTTCTGACTCCCCACACCCTGCCTCCATGGGGAGGAGCCCAGGGAGGCTTGCCTGTCTTTTCAAATCACACATCCATCACTCAGGCACTCAAGCGGAGAAGGGAGGGTCTGGATGAGATGAGGGGTGTGTGTGTGTGTTTGTGTATGTGTATGTGTGTGTGTGTATATGTGTGTTTGATACCTCAGACTACGGTCTCTGGGCAGTTTCACACACACACACACACATCAGAAAAGCAGCCATCTGCTCTCTTCAGAGGATTTGCTTCAGGTCAAGCTGAGGAAAACGGAAGAAAAGCAGCTTCCAGCAAACACAGCAAACCTAGTTACCATTCTCAAATACAAAGACCTGTGAAAACAAACTACAATCAAAGTTCCCCGTCTAATGATGAGTCTGCTGGTATTAACTGCTAATCCGGTCATGTTGAGGAACCAAAGGGTGGCTACGTATCAAAGAACCCAAGGCTTTGTGCTGCCTATTCCTTGAAGGATGCGCGGTTCCTGGCATTCAGACAGCGGTGTTAAGACTGGTTCAAAGTACCTGGCTCCACACGTTCACTCAGTCCATCAGTCAAAGGCCAGACTGAGACACAGATCCCCATCTCCTCTCATCCTTCAGCCTGACAGCCCTGACAGCCAATCCCAATCTTGATTTGGTCCTCTGCTCAATGGGAAATGGACGAATGGGCACCATCAGGCTCGTAGGCACTGAGCCATGATACTTGTAAATCAGGGACACTATCCAACATCTGACAATGAAAAAACACTATACAGATCGGATGACATGCATGTCCAAATGTACCTGCCTGCACACGGGAGCATGAGGAAATCAAACACAGGTTTACTCTCCTTGCCATCTGGTCTTCAAATGCCTGAACAGACTAAAGACACTCCTTCCTTCAAAGGATGCCATGATTGACTCACTAGAAGAACACTTCTTGCAAACTTCATCACTGTTTTGACCTCATAAACATTGCTTTCCTGTACTCCTTTACAGAACAAATTGTGTACTAGCAACATTGTATCCTCTATAGTCATTGAATGCTGTGATTTGTCACAAACACTTTGTTACTGCATTTAATCAAGCCTACAAATTAATACATGAATGATCATGACAATTTTGTGTGGATGTCTGTATGTGTGCGTATGACAGGGAGAGAGATTGTGCATGTATGACATTGCAGCAGTGTCATTGTCCCACAGATTTAATTGCTTTGTGGGCCATGTTAGATGAATTTCTATCCATCATTTTGAAGGGCAGGAAGCTCATGGATGTTTTAGCTGAGGGGGCAGGGTTTTGATAATTGCATATTGCGCTCCCTCTGTTTTTATTTATTTATTTATTTTTCAGTCATACAAACCGAGCTCCATCCAAGCTGGTCAACATGGCTGGACATAGAGATACCCCCTGTCACCTTGCCACTGCCCCTGTCCCCGGATTGAGAGCAAACAGAGCTCTGTGTATTTATTTGCATGCACCACAGTCACATTGGCTGATGTTTACATGACTGATGTTTAAATGGTCAACAGTGTGACAAGAGATTTTCCATTTTGATTCCATAGAAAGGATCACTGAATGCTCAACAGTTTTGTTGAGCATTCACTTAATTGTACTTGGTTCTTTTGAATGGTATCAATAGGAAGGTTTGCCCCTCCCTTCTCACATCCAAATTTTAATTGTATCTTCTTTGAACATGGTGATAGTTTAATTGAACAGTGGTTCCCAACCCCCGGTATCGGTCCGTGGCCCGCCCAGAAAAATTACAGTATTTCTGTTTTATTTATACATTAAACAATGTTTTATTTTGAAAAAAAAATTACTGGATTTCTGATAGTATGCCGGTTTGTGACGAAATAAAGTTTGGGGATCACTGATCTATTTATCAAACCCCACCCCAACCCCCACCCCACCTAAACCTTTGACTGTTCCGCAGTGATAAAAAGTTTGGGGACCACTGTTCACCTGTGGAATACATTGCCTTTGATGTTATGAGCTGTTGTCTTAATTGGAAATATTAATCTAGTGATTTAAATAAAATAATTCAAGTGAAGAATCTTGATATCAATTATCAAATCATGTTTTGCGGGAGGCCCACTGACACTTCATTAACACAGCTTGTTAGTGATGCTCATCGCCAAGGAAATGATCATCAGGGGCACAGCATAAAGTCAACAGCGGTAATTATGATCCTACTGTGAGTTATGTTGTGGACTCTAAAGAGTGGAGAGATTTAGTGTGTGATTCCCCTGATGATGATAGAGACACTAATTAAAGCCAACAGCTAAGGGAAGCAAAAGACTGCAACAGCATTTTTACTACCTGCAGCACAACCACTAATGCCGCACATCACCTTTACACATAACTAATGACAAGCTGTCTTTATATTTCACAGCAGAGTTATACTTTGTTTCAGGTACTTGAGTACACATATCTGACCAGGTCAGCTAATAGCTAACATGTTCCCACAGTAATTTTCATAAACATTTAGCTAAACTTTCATGTTGCTGTACCTATACTGAACAAATATTACCTGAAACCCTGTTACAGAGGTTAAATGGGCATATTCACAGCTGTAACTTTCAATTGTGGCAGAAAATATCATAGTTGCTAGCAGAAAATAGCATGATCAGAACAGGGGTATCTGAAAAACAAATGCTACTTATAAAGAAAATCTAATACTTTCTGTATTACCCTACACTTGAGGCTGTTTTATCAGGAAGGCTGTACAACAAACGTTCCTGTTTCCAAGGCATTACACTGTGCGTTATACATGACCGTGCACTTCCCCTCAGAGGCAAGTCAGAGGTCAGGGCTATTGTTCTGGCCATTTCAGGCTTGCTTTGGTTTCCTCTAAATGTATAGGTCCTTGGCAGGCTTCCAATATTTTTACTTTGTCCATTGCTTCTTCGATTTTAACAAAATGCTTACTGCTCAACAGCATCTCCATATTATTAAACCTTCAGCACTATATTTCACTTTAGGATGGATGTTTTTTAAGGCATAGAAATTGTGGCTTATCATTTTAATTGTTGACCAAATCCTAATAATTCATATCTCATCAACATCAAGAGCATTGACGTTTGAATTATTCAGAAAAAAAAACATCTTTGTGTTTCATTTTGCTTTATACATATTAAAATGATGTTTAAAATTATGTTCAAATTCTCAGTATACACTACACAATAGTGATCGCATTGTGTCTATTATTAGCTTTTGGAAGTTAATACGTCTACAATGACTGTTGATTTAGTATGAATGTTCAGATGGTCTAGATTAATGTCATACACATTTACATATGTGGCCTAGAGATGTAGCACCATTCATCTCCTTGTGTGGGCATCACTGGCCTGGTACAAATGTGAGGACAGATTAGCTTCTGAATAATCCTGATTAAATCATTGGGTCCACCTGATACTTGTTGCTTGCCAGGTCAGTGGGTTGCTAGGCCGAGCCAGGAATAGCAATCCAAGTCAGAGCCTCTGTTCTGTTGTCCAGCACTCAGTAGAGCAATGTTAAAAATATGCTTAACACATGACCTTTAAAGTCATTTTAAACACATTGTTTATTTTTTTAATACATCCCAGCTGGCATTCGACCGACCTTAAACGTTTAAATGTGGTTGAAATAATGTCAGTTTATGAAAAAACATTCATTCAACGTCAAAACAACATTGAATACCAAATGGTTGAAATGGTGTTGTTAACTAACTATGGATTCAACATAGAAATATAAATAAAATTTGAGTTGTACGTCAAATCAATGTTGGAATGACGTTGCGTTGATTAGATTTGCAAAATCTAAACAAAATCCAACGGTTATCTAACACTGACAGCTGATGCACCAGATGTTGATTCAACGCTGACTCCACGTTAAAATGCCAGCTGGGATGTTTCCTCTTAGTTGGTGAAACATTTTGGATCTAAATCAGAAGATTGAATTGATTGTCCAATTAAATTAATGTTATAAAAGAAAGGCCAGCTACTTACACTACTCCTACTAATTGTAATAATTACAAGACCAATAATAACAATAACTTCAATAATAATAATAGAAGAAGAAGGAGAAATAATCGCAAAATGTAAAAAAAATCCTCCTTATTTATTTATCTTATCTTTAAGAGATCAGATTATTTAGGTGTGTATGTGTGTGTGTGTGTGTTTCTGCGTCACGAGCAGGTGTCATGGGGCTGAGTACTGGCCTCTCACCCTGAGCTGTGTGCAAGGCAGACCAAATCGTGCCCTCAGCGTCTCCTAATCACCAGAGACAAAAGGAAACACTGAGTGACAAATGCACCGTGTCACTTTCTTTCCCAAAAGCAAGCCTTTACCCTCCAGTGTTTGACTTCAAGACTGGTAATGCTTCTTTTATTGCCCTCCAGATGAAGACTCAGAATTACTCCTTTACTGTGATCATTTTAGCACTTGTCTCCAGGCTAAACAATTCAATAGATTTCTTTAAATCAATCCTTCAAGTTTCTGTGTGTTTGTGTTTATAAACCCTTTAGTGTATTATGTTGAAATGATCATTTTATTTGTATACGTTTTGCACGACTCAAAGTCTACATATGTTTCTTACTTCACTGTTGTTATGATCTCCTTATTGTCTAAAGATACTTGTAATACTGGAGGTCAAAGTATGGTGAGTTAAATATGGTAGAAAGGTAGAAAACACTTTGCAATATTTGCCGTTTGGCAAATTTACATGTCAACAACTGTCAATAAAATATGGAGGTCTCTATGGCTGCTCCAGGACCTGTTAACAAGAAACAAAACCAATTTTGTGGACCAACAGCATTTAACAATTCATCCACCACAGTGCACAACAGGGAGAGGAGGCCTAGACAGCTAATGCTGTCCAAACCTGAGCTCTGATAACTGTGACAGCTGGTTTGCTCATTAGAACAATTCAGGAGTAAATAACACTGAATTAACAATTCTGCCACTATCTATTACAACCAAAACAAAACAAAACAAACAAACCAGTAAAAACATCAGCACTGGAGAGGAAATTAAAGGAGGGAAAGGGTGATGTCAGCATTGCTTAATATCAGCTTGAGAGGTTCATTTCACTCTCAGCTGTAAAATTGACTGTCTAAATAATATTTGTAATGTAGCCTCTGAAGTATACCTGCTAGTGAACAAGGGCAACATCAGTGAGCATTTCTGTTTACTGATGTGCTGTTGACAGTGGCGGAGCTAGACCTTTTTACTTGGGGCCAAAGCTATTTCAGGGGGGGCAGTACAAGTCTCTTCCAACAACCCCCCCCCCCCGGTTTAATGCCGGTATGGGAAATTCAGTTCCCCCTGTTCCCCTTGTCATGCGTTGATTTGAAATCATGACTTCACCCGCTACTTCAGCGCGAGTCGGCTTCTCTATAGCTAATTAGATGGTTTCACTGTTGTTTTATTGTCTTTCTACGAACCTGCTGAGGTAAACAAGCCGTATAGTCACGTGCCTTTTCGACGTTTCTATATTTTTACAGATACTAATTTAAATGACTGAATCGCTGAATTTCTTGGCCAAAATGGTAGCCTTGCTTGCAAGACTGTATTATGCGTGACGGTCTATTGTATTCACATGAACGTGGGTGCTTTTCAGATGCCTTACATGCTTATTTACCCAAATTGTAATGGGAAATATAATTTCCTGTTTTTCAGTTCCTTCTGGTAAACCTGCACAGCAACTCTGGTCCTCAGTACTAATAATACAAGTTTGTATTGGTGTCATTATGTATTGGGATAGATTTCATTCATCACACATATTTCTTTGTGTAAGTAGTAGGGGAAATATTGTTTTCTGATATGCAGAATAATTGGTTCCCCATTGTTAAAACAACAATACAGCATCTCTGGACCCCAATCAACTCTGCTTCATCAACATTATGTACCTGAGTAGTTTTCAGAGACTCACGCTGAAGTAGAGGGTGATGTCATGATTTCGAACCAGCGCGCGACTGGTGGAACAGGGGGAACTGAATTTCCCGGAACACGAACATAGCAGTTAAGAGATTTTAAAGATTACAGAATTCAGCAAGCTCTTCTGAACAAGACGTGCAGTCAGAGTGCGGTGCCGCGACAGGGGGGGAACCTGGGGGGGCAATAAGGTTTCAGGGGAGGCAAATACCCCCTCGGCCCCTGCCCTGGCTCTGCCGCTGGTTGTTGAATCCTTGTTTCATATTATTTATGGCAGCTGATTACATCTAAATTAGCAGCAGAATTCAGGTTTCTAGCCTTCGCTGCATGCGATTTGGGGAGTTACAGCCTTCTCCAGCTAAATTTCACTAAAACCAATGACTTTACCGTTAAAAAGGTTACACTGCATGTAATTTGAGACCAACTCAGCATGATGTGACAGGTATTACAAAGTAAAAGTAACCATTGTGTCATACATGAACACACCAAAGCACACAGTGTGAACAGCTTGAATTCCTCAGCATTTAACCAATTCACCAAGTGAAGCAGCAGGCAGCCAGGAACAAAACGCACAGGGGAGCAGTGTGTGTTGTTGATACACCAAGAGTACCTCAGTGGTGTTTAGCAGTCTAAGGAATCGAACCTGATAGCAGGGCGAACATCAACTAGGCCTGTAAGTGTAAGAAATCATGGATGCTGTAGTAACAAAGTTTGAGACTTAAATGCAATACAGTGTCTATGTACAGTTATCAAATATTTATGTATTGCTACCATTAAATAAGTCAAATTAGAATGCCACCCAGCTTGGGCTAGATATAAAAATACAACTGTCAGGCTAAAATTCTTTGCCCAAAATTAAGTGTTAGTTTTTTAACCTGTTCTCAACCTGTTTGCAAATGTAAGGAAGGGCTGTGTTTATAAATTTCACGATTTTAGGCCATATCAGCAGGCTCCGAGCATTCATTTGTGAGACTGTGAAGATGGAGAGGCAAGGTGATAACTTTCTCTACTGGAGTGAATGAACGATGTGTGAAATGGATTTTTGTGCTCTGCTGTGCTTCATTCATACTCGGGGCTATCATAAGATCTGCTAATTCAGCAGCATTGCTCTGACTGACTTTAGCTAAAGTCTACAAGACTTTTCTATTTAACCATATTTCACTTCAAACCTGCCAACCACTGCCTTGTGCTCCTACATTGGAATAGTAAGCTGTTTTAAAAAAGGTCTTATTTAATTGACTGAGACTATATGATTAGAAAAAGGTGTCCTTGGTACATACTTTGGCTGGTAAATCTTGCGAGTATCGCAGTCGGCTCTGCATTAGTCATAATAATGGTCCAAATAGAGACTGAAGAAGCAGCAAAGTTTCATTACTAAATATAATCTGTCATACCTGGAAACAGAACTGAAGGCATATGCTCAGGTATGACATGGTTTGAAATTGAATAAAACATGCGTGTAAGAACATTAATCATGCGAGGTTAGCCTCTGGGATTGGGTGAAGGTGTATAATGTTTGAAAGGCAATTAATTACACTTATCTGTTGGCATATTGATTCTCAGCTGGAAAACAGAAATCATGTTTCCTGAGGGTGTGCCGGCCTCCATCACATTTGTCTTCATCCACACTAGAGGCAAACCAGGAGATGGCAAGCCTGCGTAGCAGGGACTGAGCAACGGCAGTCATGAAATACAGAACACCTCGGAGAATATTTGCCTTAAGCAACAAATTGTTCATTAAAATGCCTCTTAATAAAGGAAACACCATGATGACATGCTAATTCAGAATAAGCCCTCGGACAAGCTTCCAGCAAGAGGAAGATAATGTTGGAAGTTTGATCCTGTATGTGATCATTTGTGACTAGAGTGAGGTCAGTCTCTGCTTTAAAGTTTCTCACTGCTTCATTTTTTACTTTTTCGAGGGATGAGCATGTCCAGCTGCTGGTTGATTAAAGTCCTTGGTATGTCCGTCGAGGCTAAGGGACACACTCTAGCTCATAAGGGAACATCCATTGAGGTCTTGCTTTAATTAACTCAATCCCCAGGACCACATATGCACAGATCCTCAGAAATGCCTCAAATAAATCGGCAGAATGACAAACAAATCATGCTTTTTCCCTTTTCACAGCCTGCTCAGCAGTTACAGAATGCAAAACAGGGTGAGATAGACCTGTAACCCGCACTGCTAGATGATGTTTTTCCATCTCTTGAATAGGCTCAGCAGGCGGACGTCCCCCTTGGTTGTGCCCTTGTCAGGAAACTGCTAATGGCTTGATATCAGAAGAGGCTTCACTTTTTTTGTAAGTTTATATTTAGGCAGCTTGTCAGACCCCATTGACCTATTTTTCTTGAACAATAAGAAGAGAGATTTATCAAAATCTTTCTTCCCCAATTATTTGCCAGACAAATCTAACTTTGAAGATGTTCAGAATAATGTTAATGAGTTTTCCATGCTTTAAATACATGTGTATCTCAGTTTGTCTAGATTAGGCATTGGCTTGTGGTGCATATTCATAATATATATATATATATATATATATATAAGAGCATCTAAAATGTTTTCACTGTAATTATTGCATAATGACCCAGGATTTTGGGATAAAAAGTACTAATCTGGCAGGATCCTGGTGGAACATGAACTGCTTACTTGGCAATACTTAATTTCAGTCTAAATTAACTAGTGTGAGAGGCATGTTTTCTTTTCAGACTACAAAGCACACTGCATGTTAATGGAAATTTGCTGTTCTTCTGTCCTCAAGTTGACTGCTTTGCTTTTGTTATTATACTATTTGAGGCTTAAAATTGTATCACATGTCTGCAACAATCCAGCAGGGTTAAGATGCAATATAGACTGGATAGTCAGAATCCATTTTCTAAGTAGTCTGACGATATTTTTATTGTCCTAATTAAATGACCATGATTCATCCATGATTTTGACATGTTTAGGTCTAGGTGAGTCCTATAGCCTCAACTCTTCCCATCTGCCAGATGATTTCAACATGGAATCCAAGCTTCTGACAAATTCTGTATTGAAACACATGCAGAGATTTGAGCTAAGAGCAAAGGCACTCTCAGCTTATTTAAGATCTAGGGGGCTTTCAGATCTAAATTAAAAGCACCCCACTGACCACAGGTGTCTTAGCTCTAGAGACATGACATTGAGCAAAGCAGCGCAGCTCTGATCTGATGAATCTTTGCACCATCTGCTTTTAGATTACTTCTACCTAGCATATCTCTCTAGCATTCTCCTTCTGTTTTCATAGACAAAGAAAATGGAGAAAAACACTTTTTTCTCCTTTGATAGACTGAGATTCTGCTTTTCCTAGCTGTCCCTTTTCATATGTGTTACATTCTTATTGTAGCAGTACCTAGCAAAAGGAAAAAATATGCATCAAATGCAACTTGATCATATGCTTCTTGATAATGGTTCACTTTTGGTCTCATTGTTGAAACCTGGATATATCGTGTCTGGTTCAAGAACTGTAGTACAGAATACTTGTAAATGTACACAGAATGAGATATTGTAACAATCTTGAGCTGAGATCGTTGAGGAAAGATGGAGCACTCACAAGAGCAGGTGAAATCAAAGGGAGGAAATCTCCGCAGCTTTTATTTAGAGCTTTTAGAACAGCCGGAGCATGTAAAGGGTTAAGGCACGCGTCACCACCAGCTTAATCACACTAAAACCCATCCCCAGGTACACACTGACACTCACAGTAGACTGTGTACCTCTACTCGAAAACACATAAAACCACCCCAAAACAACACAAACACACACACAAACAAAGACAACAAACACACCAAATAACACATTTAGCCCCCCAACTACACAGAATAGCCACACAAAACAACACACAGAACACACTGAGCAGTTCGAGGTAGGAGCAATGCATGCTGGAATGGCCCTCCCCAGCACAAATCCGCTACACTATTCTCTATGATCTAAACCTGAAGTCCTCCATTACAACAATGCAAATTTCCTTTAGCATCCCATTTTCATTGTTATGTTACTGCTCAGGGGCGATTCTAGGTTCAGAGTTTTGGGGGTGCTGAGCACCCAGAGAGCTGCCAAACAAGATACACTTTACTCTTCACAATGAGACTTTTTCCCTGCCTCTTTCAGTCCCCGCATCCTAAATGTCTCCAGTTGTCCCGAGTTCTATCTGACCTTTCGTTCTATCTGTCTCCTTTGTGCATTTAAACCCCTGAAGGTGTCCTGTTTACATTTCAGAATGAAATCTAATGATATAAGATCAT
>JBBKCR010000101.1:31026139-31036924 GCA_037577295.1 Ladigesia roloffi
TTAAAGATTACATTAGTGATTACTACAGGTAATCAGTAATCAGAGACTGTAGATGAAAGACATTGCAGTCAGCTGGTCGTCTATACCCAAAGCCTGAGGGAATACTAAGTATAAGGCATAAGACTAAGCATAAAGTTTGAGACTGGGTTTGTGACTGAAACAAGATCATTTGAGATCACATGTTTAGTCTCATGGCTTTTCACATCATGGTTTCTGAAACAGTGGAAACATGAAACCAAATTATTTATAGTTTGTTCTCTTTAGTTGTATGAGACCTTTATGTGACTGTGATCTGCAGGTGTTGTCTAATGTGACTTTAATTGGTCTTTTAATTTGGGTCTGTGGCATAGCCAGCAGACACGGCCAGCTTGGGGCAGTTCAGCTCTCTCCTACTTTCTCAGGTGGCTATGTTTATTGCGCCCACCTATTTGCTTTCAATCTGTCAGCAGCAGGGCCACGCGTAAAAGGAGAGGCGCGGCATTTGGCAAGCCATCTTTCACATGGCACCCAAACGCTGTGTCCCATCTGCCAGACAGGCGTCCAGGCCGGGACCAGCACTTGGCAAAGGCTCGACTGAGACACAGCTCCCCCTCCTTTTCCCTCTCCCTCCCTCTGTGCCATTGCAATTTTTTTTTCCTTTGAGGAATTATTTTACCACCTTCTCAGATGTTCCTCCGGGACGATGAGGTCACATGCCAGCCCAGTGGCGAAAAACATCGGGTTTTCATTTATTATCATCTCTGCTGAACCCTTGTGGTTTAATTTCTTTGGTACTCCTCTCTTCTAAACAATGTTAGGGTTTTATTTTAATCATATGGTACACCGTCCCAGACCCACTTTTCATAGAACAGGAGGGAAAAACATACGTGATGAGGAGACTTGAAAACTAATCACAAAAATAAAATGCAGTGTTTAATCCACCCATGAGGGCCAAAAGGAACATCATTTGTAATTTGCTTGTCAGACTGCTGAACATGGCTGGTGCAGAACCCCTGCAGGCCAAAAGCTGGAAGCAGCTTAATTTGGGGCAGTGATTATCAGCTTGTCAGCTGTCCTTATTAGAGGTGCGAGCGACCTGCCTGCCCACCACTGCTCCGTTGACTCACTCACTCACAATCAGCAGGCCCTTCTGCCTGGAGCGCAGATTATTTTCAACTATCCACACCTCTACCGCTTTCTGATTTCCACACCAACATGTGAATGTGTTCATATATAGCCTAACATGCCAGACTGGTCGACATGTGCTTGTACAGTCTGGGGACCTTTTTTTTAAAGGTTTTCCCTCTCTTATTAAACCTCATTACTCAAAAATATATTCTCAAACCTTTGAAAGACCTTGCTGATATCTTTCTTGTTTATTGTAATTCATTTAGTTAGATTAGTTTTGATTTTATTCTTTTTTAGCTGTTCATATGTGTGCCTATGTTTCATGAAACAATCTAAAGTGAATTGTACGTCTATAAGCGAGGGAGGGGGCATTGAAGACCTAATGTATTTAAACTCAATCTACACAACATAATAAGCACAATAATTCACCCATACTGGGCATGCATCTTATTGATTGTGAAATCAAACACATGGGAGTTTTCATCGTAACCTGAATGGTAACAAGGAATATTATTGATTTAGAGTGAACGATGATGTGTCTACTCACTGAAGGTGCTGTAAAGGCATCATATGATCATCATTTTTTTTTCACGATCCCATCTTTTTTCCCTTCAGCACCTGTAAGTATCCTTGGAGGTCAATGATAATGGCGCACGCTCGAGATGAGAACAGATGACTCTATCCTTGCTTTTCCTCTCAGATACAGACAACCTTGATCTTGGAGGGGATACCAAGGTGAAACGTTGAGTCAGCCCATTCTGTAAGAGACTGCTCTGATTTGAAGAATATTAGTGAAAAATCATGAAAAATTACTCTTAACGTTAAACGCTTGTCCCTTGTGTCCCTCATGTGCTATGTAGAGCAGCACACTGTAAATAAATCAAGTGCATTTTCCTCTTGAAAGACAACATGAGTGGCAAAATATTCCTTGCACACAATCTACATAGCTAACCCAAATCTTTTAAAAACACCAATCTGCAAAAGCTAGTGTTTAGATGATCTGTTGATATATTTGAGAATGACTAACTGTATAATATGCATTGTTTGAAATCAAGAAGGCATGGGTTATTTTTAGAAAACAACCATGTCTTTTTTAAAATGTATTTGATGTTACATTTTACTTCTAAAATAGCTCAGGTAAACCCTGTGACACATTTAAGGCCTATTAAGAACATTTTGTTTGCATCTTTTTTCTAACAGTCTCGACTGAAACACTCCTCACACCTTCGACATGAATAACTTGAGCTAAACTGCTGTAGGCGGAATGAGCCACAACAAATATATATATATAACTAAAGGCATATGTGAATGGTTGTACAAGTACATGTATGTATATATATGTTTATGTATAAATGCACACATATACGTGTGTGCATATACTTATTTGTGTGTGCATATATAAATAAATGTATGTATTTATTTATGCTAGGCAACGATTAAACTTTTATGTTAAGATTAATCACGTTTTTCAATCAGCAGCAAGGAGAAATAGATAATGTTCTAGGAAAAGCTACTTTAAGATGTCCTGACTCTGAGTACAGATGACTGTGATGTCAGGGCCTTGTCTGCCAAACATAAACAACCAGCATGAGGATGAGGGGGCATGGCAGAAAAGCAATAAAATGTGGAGGATATCTGCACATTTCCACGCATGTCCAGGAGTTTCCACAAACAATTAATAATTTGGTTTTCAGTAAAAAACGTTCTGAGCTGCGTATTAGCGGGGGTCATTTCATATATATTTATATGCAAACATATATGGGTACATACACACGTAAATATATACATGGATACATAGACCTTTTGTGACACCACTAAAACAGTGACTTCAAAACAGGCTGTGAAAGGTGCATTATAAAACCTCAAAAAAAGAGAATAACAAGGAAAATATTATTTACAGCATAGCTCCTTAGCTTCTCAGTCTAGCTCCTTTCAAACAGACTGCAGTAACTCTATTGTGAAACTTTGTGTTTGTAACACTGTATTCACTGCCTGGGTAATGCTGTGCTCTACTTACTGCTGTTAGAACCACTTTCTGAACACTTTTAATTCAGTTTGCTATCAGACTCCCCCCAGACAGCTCATCTGTTTTAATGACATGTCATAAAATGTCCGGGGAACAAAGTTGAGCAAATTAGGCAATACACTTTCGGAAAGCTCCCTTTGGGCCTCCATCTGGTAGAGTCCCAGTTTGCAGACGCGGTAGGGCTGAATTAAGTCAGAGACGCTGGACTGATGTGTGAGGCAGTGGGGGGTCAGACAGCAAGCGTAGCTTCTTCAGAATACAAAGTGTCCTGTTGCTGAGTGATGGCATCATGTCACAGAGATGGCACCTGACACACACAATAGGATACAGTTGTGATGGCTGCTGTGTAAAGCTTCTTCAAGGGTAGGACTGTATTGATAACACTGATTGCTTACATCACTGTAAGAATATTGTAAAAGAATATTCTTCACACTCCTTGATGCACCATTTGCAGCATTCCCAATATGTTCTGATCCAGAGCAATGTACAGCAATGCTTTGTGTTCTGCTTGGAAAACACACCCTTAAGCTAATGCACAGGGAGCTTAGACATTGCTGGAAACATGGTTCAGTGCTAATATGCAGATACCCAATATACAGAGGTTTTTATGACCTATTGTTCATAGTTGACTTGATATAATATTACATTCAAATTTTCTTCCCTAATCTCCACATCTGTGTAGTTTTATGTATGGCAAATGATCCAAATTCTTCTTAATATGACACTTAGCTGAACTCTTATAGAATCACCTTAAGAAAGTTTGCTTAGCTTGATTACTGATAAACAGAAAACTGGGCCAGGGCACTCAAACATTCATAATGAAACAAATCATATTATTCTGTCACTTTTTTCTAATGGGTATGTAATATCTTCTGTGAAGGCTAGCAAAATGCTAAAAACATGATTAGCTTACTATTAGCTTTCTTTTTTGTTGTTGTTATTGATGTTCTAATGCCTGGTGACTTAAGCCTTTCTTGAAAAAGGGAAGAATTACGACTACAACTACGACTTCCAACTGCAAATGACACTCAAGACAAATAAAAAGGGACACACTTAAGTACCATTAGCCATTGCATCATTAAATTATTTAATTTGGCATACATATATAACCAAAGAAATGTATAGTCTTTGGGTATCACATGTAGGCGAATGTGGGGTTGGAAGTCTTACCCATGGTCTTTTATTAGTGTAGTTTATTGTGTTGCCCAAGGTACGAATTGAACCTTATTCTCCCAATGGAAAGAGCACAATCAAGCTGCCTCACAGAAACAGATGCACTATGACAGCTGTATGACTAGAGGTGTTTCCATGCACTGTACTACAAAGATGCTCAATTAGTAATTCATTCACTGTAATTTTCTTTGTTAAAATCTCCTTCAGGTGGACCTGGAGGTTGTTCCTGCCGAGTGTCTCAACACTAGTCCGTCTTCCTGTCATTCGTGACGTCTCTATTGTCTAGTCTCCTGTCCTATCATGTCAAATATAAGAATTTATTGTGGCCTGATGTTGTCACCTTTAATTAGTCCCAGCGTGGCAAAATCATATCCACACACCCATCACCCTCTTCTCAACATTTATACTGAGGCAAGGCAGACACATCAAACACCCATAATTCATTAAACCCCTTTCTCCCTGTATCAATAATCTGCCAGAATGCTCTCAGAGGACACTGAGTGACTGAAAAGAACGAATGTGTGTTTGTGTGTGTGGTTGTTTGTGTGTATGTATCTGAATACGTGACTGAGTGCCAAAACACTTCAGTGGTATCAGTGGTATTTGTGTGATTTGTTTGCGAGGATTAGTAGAACATGTTACTCTTTATATAACACAGAGCAGGTCCTCGGCTCCTGACTTGGAGGATCCATGGCATGCACACACCATTGTTGTTATCAGTTGTAATCTAATTAAAATATGCAAGTGCATCGAGACCAGGAAACCCCAAACAAAGAGAAATTAGATATTAACCAACAGACTCATGTCATGGGCATCAGAATTTTTCCACATCCTAAAATGGATCTTACAAGGTTATGGTTCAATAGAACTATTAAGATACTAAAAAACATATAATAATGTGGTTCTTTAGTTGATTAAATTATTTGTCTTTATGATGACAAAACATTATAATGTAAATGATTGGAAACTGCAAGCTTTATATAAAACCTTACATAAATTTTATACAGCCCTAAAATCTGCTTTTGTTACAAATAAAAAGAAACTTTTTTGGTGCAGAATATGTTTTGCAAAAAATATATAAAAATATATAAAATAAAAGAGTTGCAATGAATATTTGTAACAGTTGCTTTAATACATTGTTTCAGATGTATGAAAACAACGCATTCATACTTATCTATATATTCACTCTTCAGTTATATTACCAGTTCCAAATTCTGTAATACAGTAATATATTTTAACCAATCAAAATAGAATAATTTACATTACTCAATCACAGTACAGTAACAGAAACAGCATGTTTAATTCCTATGGTGAAGAGTTAATTATACATTATATCTTTTTATAATTATTATATATAAATCTTTTTTTCATCAACAGTGATGGGAATAACGGCGCTATAAATAAACGGTTACTAACAGCAATACCTTTTTCAGTAACGAGTAATCAAACCAATTACTGTTTCTGCCCGTTACAACGGCCTTACCGTTACTGACAATAAAATGTGCGTTACTATAACTGAAAACCCTGATGTGGTTTTCCTGCGAGCAGCATCTCGCAGCCATTTCTCTGTAGTGTGTGTGTGTGTTTGGGGCCAAGGCAGGACACATAAACAGGGATGATGATGGGTATATCTGTACATGTGTTGTAACTGAGAATGCGATGATTGGTTTAGATTTAGTACATTTCCATGATTAGCCAATCAGAGGCAGAGTAGGTGGTTCTACACCGGAGCCAGGCTCCCTTATGGCCACACTGCTCTGAACAGCCAAATATTTAAATATAATTTTTATAATTTCTACATGCGCTGGTTAGAAGAACGAAACTAACACTACGTGTGTTCTACATGAACTATTTAAAGCGCTACACGCTCGCTGACACACGCATGCAACCCCCCACCCTGCTGCAATGTTTTTTATTTCTTTTACATTATATTTGATTTTTTTTTTAAGTAACGCAATAAATACTTTGCCTGATAATTAGTTACTTTTAAAATGATGTAATTCAGTTACTAACGCAGTTACTATTTGTGAGAAGTAACTAGTAACAATAACTACTTACTTTTTTAAAGGTACTTGCCCAACACTGTTCATTAATACAAATGAGCAAATTTCCCACTTGTGGCTTATCTTACCTCACACGATTAAGAATGTAATGCTCATCCTTTTGTTCTGCACTCAGAACTCCAGGACAGGCCTTCTTAAATCAAAGTTCAGGATGAGTCGTGAGCTGTGAGAATACGTTCGGCTTAGGTATCCCTGCCCTAAGCATCTGTGAGTGTATAAAACTGATCTGGAAAATTCTAAGTTAGCTAGCCTTGTGTTTTATAACAAGTATGACATGACAAATATATATGACATGGCAAATAATAAAGTGCATTTTGAATCTGTTGTACCCAAAAATCTCAACAAGAAACAACAATTGCTAAATCGATTCCAATAATTTTCCTGCTTTTTCATGACAAGTTCAGGACATGTGTATTGTTGAGATAATATAGCTGATAGCTTAATGTTATTTATTCCATGTCAGTTGTTACCATTTTAACGTGGGTTAATCGTGTGCTTTTGACAAACAGTGTTAATCTTTCTATTTATGCCACTGTCTTGTGACTTGAGTTGTTCTATCCTCAGTATAATGGCTCATAATTTCACTAAGTGATTGAATAAATGCATTTTAAATAAGGTTTAGGTCATTTTTGTACTTCTTCATTAAAAATCATTTTACAGTCTATTTGAGAAAGAGTCTATTTGTCTCGTCCTCTTCTTGTTTCTGAAATCTATTTAATGAAGTAATGGCACTATATTAATATAAGGCTCTTTGAGGGTTCTGATTAAATGTATTTTATTGTGGTTAATGAGGATTAAGATGTTGCATGGCTCGATCTGTCCTATTTGCTGTGAAATTGGCAGTACAAAACAAATTAAAACTCATTCTCTTGCACATTGTTGGCTCACTGTGTAATTGCGAGGAGAAATTAAATTATTTTCTCAGTTTCTCTTGTACACACACTTCACACTGACCTTGGTGTTCCAGCCAGACCCTGTGCCACTGATCTCTAGATAAGCATTATCCTGGCCCACTTTGGGAATACCCACTTGCCACAAAAGCAATTTAACATGGTGTTGGGGTGTTGCAATTTTCCTCTCTGATAAATATCCGCATGGCAGGAGCGAATGGGTCTTAACCTGCACAGTCTATTATACTGTGTATTGGGCTTGGCAAGGGCTCGGGCTACTAGGGAGTAGCACTTTATCACAATAATGAAAAATATAACATGACTCTTTGGAATGCACCCTGATTTTTGGCATTCTCTTGGGGCATCTAAACTAGTGTTGACCTATGCAGTTTGTTTGCAGTTTGATTAACTCCAGAACAAGATGTACACCTCAGACATGACAGATACACAGTACCAGGGATATTTAAATGACGTCTAGTCAAAATGTCCTGTCAAGAAAAAGAATGTCATTCATTCTTGCGCGAATTGTGGTGCCATGAAGCAGAAAGAACTTCAGACACAGATTAAGCTGTATTCTTGCTTAACAAGGATTTCAAAATGCAAATCCGACAGGGACAATTTTAATCCAAGCGTCGGTTTAATCTCTGTTTAACAAATGGCCCATTAGATCACATTCCAAAAGTTTTTGTAAAGTGAGGAATGAACCTGAAGGAAAAATACAAATTCACTATAGATTATATGTTGTAGTATATATTACTTGTTGAACTCCCCTGTTGTGTTCCCCTGAAGTCATATCTCAGCCCTTGTTTAAACAGGGCAAGCACATCATTAACACAATGCTATCACGGTGTCCTGAGGAAACACTGATTATAGTCTTTTGTGTATTTCTGGGCAGAGGAGAAGAATCTGAGCACTATTAAATAGTCCCTCCCTCAGGCTGCCTGTGTGGACCCCTGCTTGTATTTAAGACTTGATACTGACATGGTCATGCTGTTCGCTGTGAGCATAGGACGGCTATCAGGATCTGGGTAATGAGGACACATTAGCCTAAGACAAATCATAATGAAGTAAGAACGACCTTGAATGCATGATGGAGGTTTCAAACCATTGATGTTGGGATCCTAGCTCTTCCATTGATCAACAGGGCACAGTTGCACAGATCTCAGGGGTCCTTCCATTGCCCTTCTTGTCCTAAGGGTTTCACAGCAGTACAGAGAAATGGGTCAGATTTGTGGAGCATGACCAGATCCAAATTGTTCTTGGAGTCCATATCGTTTAGAGCGAGGGGCTGGTTAAACAGAGCAGTGAGGGGAAATTCTCTGAAATTGTGTTGGTACATCTGTTGGGCTTGGGTAAAACCAGAAACTGGTGCATTTCTATATATGATGTACTTAAAAACAGATGCTGTGGGAGGCCTCTTGACATAGAAGGATTTCCAGGCCCTTCTTTGTTCCTTTACATATTCTAAATAACAGAGTTCAGGGTGGGTATTGTAAGTTAACTTAAACATCTTTCAAAAACAAAATGCTCCTGAAATAGCTTTTGCTTCCCTCAGACAGCTGTGTATTGCTGGCGGAGTAAATTGGGAATGGAATTTGATTAGAGAGAATTACAGGGCGTTCGATGTTGCTGTGTAATTGCCCTATTTAATTTTTAATGGGGAATGAATCAAACAATTGCTCATGCAGAAACGTAATTGAAGTAAGTGTACTTGAACACACGCAAATAGATTTTTGAACACACAGACAACTGAAATATAGCAAGAGTTATACTGCTGATAGCAAAATTTGGCAGTGAACTGTATTTCCATGTAAAATGACATTTAACAAATGTTCTGAGTTGGTTACTGGTTATTTACCTAATAAGCAGACAAACTAACTATTTAATTTTCACTGTATTCAATGTTAGTACGGGTTTCAGCCGCATGCTATGTGCCTTTTTTCCAGCCCCACTCTTGAGCAGTAATCAAAGGCAGGCTATCAATAGCCAGCCAAGATGAATGGAGCAGTGCGCAGTCCCAGCGAACACAAAGAGCAAGTGTAAAGTGTGCAGTAATTAAAACAGAAATAGAGATCTAACCAGTACAAAACAAATGGAGCAGCAC
The DNA here is from genome assembly GCA_037577295.1 of Ladigesia roloffi. Classification (NCBI taxonomy): domain Eukaryota; kingdom Metazoa; phylum Chordata; class Actinopteri; order Characiformes; family Alestidae; genus Ladigesia; species Ladigesia roloffi. The sequence goes on from JBBKCR010000101.1 coordinate 31,035,503, forward strand.
TGATAGAGCTGCAAAATTCCATGCCTCACACATTTCCATTAACACCAGAGAAAAAAACTCCACATTAACCCTGATGTAGAGCAACATAAACATTAAACAGATTACCCAAGGACAAACTTATCTTTGACATGCCATGAAGACATATCATGTATTCCACTTCTTGCTACTGGTGGGTTTAAGTAGCAAAAGAAAATGACTTCGCTATATTTTTGTAATTAAAAGCAAATTATTTCCAAGTAGAGGTGGTATTATTTTGATCTAAATCACTTTATCTGTTGTAGACGGTAAACAAAGTCAGTCTGTACACATTTACAGGTACTGCAGTAGACAAAGTCCAGTTTCAGTGTCATGAATGTAAACACAATAGTAATTGACTGCTGAGAGAGTGCAGTAACAGACTATGTAACACCGATATGGTTTTACTGTGCTTTTCAAACTGCAGTTAAGCCACTGCTTAGGGCAAGAACTCATTTATGATACTTTTAGCTCTTGTGCCGATGAGGAATTACCAAGTTGTCAGAGCCGCTTGTCTTATCTCTCTTAAATTCTCCTGAAAAGAATTGGGCTTGTCCTCCGGTGGTTGGTTAGCTGCTCCATCACACCACAGATAGATAACTCTATCAGGGGTGCCTGCTGTAGTTTATGATGCACAGACAGATAAGCCAAGTTTTTTGCAATGCTACTTTGCTCTCGTGATCCTTTCAGTGACTTTTTCAAAATGACTTTGTATCAGTTTAAAATGTGGTTTGTGGTGTAATTACAATAACTGAAAACAATCTTTAATGACATATTACTGCAAGCTGTGCAAGTCCACCTGGAAATAAATGACCTTTTTGATTTTTTCAGTCTCTGTTCCCGGTCATAAAATCGAATTGAAAGAACTGTAATGACTTTTGGAAGTGTCTTTTTTGGTTACAACATCATGTATCTGCAAGGTGGGGGGCATAATATACACCCATAACATTCTATTCCACCTCCTACTCCCACCACCTCCATCTATCATCAAGTGAAATACTCAGCAAGCTCAGAGACGGTGATTGTTTCACTCTGAAATACAGCACTGTCTAGAAATAAAATGTGTGATGAATTTAGTTACAAACAAGTCTACATGACAGTAATAGGAATTGGCTTGTAGAAGCACTTTTTGAGTACAAGGCCTGTGTACAATTACTGGTTTTAAATGCAGGCAGAATGTAATTTTAATTGATGTGTGAGAGAAAGAGAGAGAGAGAGAGAGAGAGAGTGAGAGAGAGGGGCTGAGAGAGTAAAAATGGAGAGTGAGAGAGTGAGAGTGAGAGTGAGAGTGTGAGAGAGAGTGAGACAGAGACACAGAGACACAGAGACAGAGACAGAGAGAGAGAGAGAGAGAGAGAGAGAGAGAGAGAGAGAGAGAGAGAGCGAGAGAGAGAGAGAGACAGAGAC
>JBBKCR010000101.1:31038153-31051508 GCA_037577295.1 Ladigesia roloffi
GAGAGGGGCTGAGAGAGAGAGTAAAAATGGAGAGTGAGAGTGAGAGTGTGAGTGAGGGTGTGAGAGAGAGTGAGACAGAGACACAGAGACACAGAGACAGAGAGAGAGAGAGAGAGAGAGAGAGAGAGAGAGAAAGAGAGAGAGAGACCGAGACCTAAGTCTAATTTGTTCTGGCCAAGGACATAGACACCATGCCCTAGTGATGGATAATTTCTACAATAGGCTGGCCTGGCTACTCTAATAGATAACGCCTCCAAAATGATTTCCTATGGGAAATCCTTCTCCAAGAAACTGTCCTCAGCACAGGTAGATTATATTCTTTACTTTTATCTCTTTCTTTCTTTCTCTTTATTGGTGCTTATTCTTCTATTTATTCAGTGTGGCATTCCATAGTTAAGAAATCAAAAAGCAGAGACTAATATTAATCTTTTTAAAGATTTGCCCCTTACATCTGGTGAACTGCCTGCATTGTAACTGATATTGAAACTGGTGGGTCTTTAAGTTCTGAACATTTTGTGCAAGTTTTCTTCAGTTCTTTTGAAGAATGGGTTTGCTAATTTTAAAAGCAGCCTTTATTTCAAACTTGGTGGGTGGTTCAGGCTCTTCTTAATTAGAAAGGCAATTGTTTCCAAGTGCTCATTGGCAACCCACTAAAGTGTGGCCTCACTCTTACTAGGGGCCTATGGCATGGCAACCTGGGGGTTGTTAATTTGCTGCCATGTTATGAGCCAAGGCCAACTGCTGGGGCTGTCACCTTGGAAGGACAAAAAGAGAGGCGATAAACAGTGGCGGGTTTATGCAGACAGCCCTTTGCCTTAACCCCTCATCTGTGAAACACTTGAGCAACTTGCTTTCTATTTTGCTTTTTTATTAAAAATGTCTTTTGAGTTGGTGTATTGGTCTGTTTCTTTTGCTACATTATTCAAAATGATGTCTATTGTCATTAATAAAACATATCTTTTAAATGTATATATAGTTAAACTGATAAAAAATATTTTTTATAGTGTTACAGTGCTTTTGTAAAAGGTTTTTCCAACATTTTTTCATTTTTAAGTCAACAATTTTATTTACCTATACTTCGCAATCCACATGTACTTGTATCTCCACATATCTGGTACAAATTAAATCCAAATGAACAAACACATTTTCTACTCAGAATAGGAGTAGCCAAATTAGCCTGCCTCCATGGCTATTTTTCCACCAGATCAATCAGTATGTGCTGATGAGTTCAAGTCACACTCAGTTTGTGAGACCTGCAACCAAGCTAAATGTATCACAGCAGATCTAGGACTCTTTTCTTCTCTCCTGCTGAGTAGGGAGATCTTGGCTTGGTTAGGTGACACCTTGATTCACAAGCACATTAACTGTTCAGTTAACGCTAGCCTAAATCTAAAGTGGAAAAGAAGTAAGGAAATGTTAGATGCTGATAGCTGGAAACCAATTTGCAAAGCTAAATCCAATTAGTTACAACAGATATATCTGTAACTAAGCCATAATGTACAACAAGGTGTGCATTATCCGAAGATAAGCGCATGTCTCCAGGCCTGTAAACACAACGCTGAGGGTAGTGCACGTTAAAGCCTTTGTGTACATAAATGGAAGTTAAGAGACTGACATGGTTAAAAAAGAATTATGAAAATAATAATTTCCCCGCAGGGATCGTGTAACATAGAAAAATCTCTTAACATTAATATCTGGATATTATAAATGCTACCTGCCTAAATGTTTTCAAATGCCAAAACTAAGGATCATTTTTATTCTAAGCTTTGTTCTGTGATGTTTTTAATCTTGATATTTGTTATGCATGAAGAGCTAATAATTGGCTGGTGCTAACATTTACCAAAGATACTTGCAGCTTCAGGGAAAAACTGGAATGCCGCTTAAAGGATTATTACAGGCAGGCTCATTAATATCTTCCTTCTGTTATTGTTAACCATATAGTTTTGTAACATGACTGTAACTGAGAACATGCCTAGACAACAACGAAATGATCTTTACAAAGTGGAAATGACACAAGAAATGCAATGCACATTTCTGAATTGCATTTTATTGCTGACTGGTGTTATAATTTGTCTCTTGTTTCAAGAAAATTGTAGTCGGTATCCTCTGTTGCTTGACTGACTAGAGAATTCCAAACGTCCCTTGAATTATAGTTCAGCACAAGAACTTTGTGAAAAATTGATTGAAATAGATTAATAAATTGGAGCAGCCGCATTCAAGCCTAAGATCCAGTGCCATTGGCTGGACCAGTGTAAAGTCCATCGCAACTAGAAACAGTAGCAATGTATATGGTAAATCAGACCATTACTATATATTATATTGTGGGATACCAGGAGAATGCTATATAATGGAATAAATAGTGTCAAATATAACGTTTGGTAGAGGAGGAATAATGGGCTGTGGCTATTTTTTTAGCATTTTGGTTTGGCTCCTTAGTACCAGTGAAGCTGTTGTTAATGTTACATCATACAACCAGGCCCCTTCTGTTCCAGTATGGCTGTGCCGCTGAGCAAAAAGAGCTCAATAATAGGATGGATTGTTCAGTTTGGTGTGGAAGACCTCCAATGGCCTGCACAAAGCCCAGACCTGAAGCGAACACCTTTGGGATGAATTGGAACATCGATTGTAAGCCAGGCCATCAGTGCTTGATATCACAAATGCTATTTTCAATTAATAATCACAAATTCCTACAGGTGCAATCCAGAAAGCCTTCCCAGAGATAGGGAGACAGTTATAGATTCAAGGGGGTGGGGGCAATTCAATATCCATGGCTTTGGAATAGGATGTCAATAATGAATAACATGAGCAACTAACAAAATATATTAGCAACTTGGCTCCATAACAGATGTTAATCATGTACAAAAGATTGGTTTTCAACGTAGGTTAACATTATCTTTATGTCGATGCTAATAATACACAGCTTTCATATACAGTGCAGTGTCGTAAACGTTTGGCTAATCTGAGGTAATTCATACACTTATCTTTGTTGTAGAGGTTTATTAATTTACATTCAATTAACTCAAGTATAAGGTTGTACTTTATCTCAAAATGAACAATTGTTATTGACAGCCTATTAACATTACCCTAATTTGTAATATATATTATGTTTGAAACTATAATGATTATTAGGAATTATGTTGTGGGTGATTAAATGTTCTGATTTGACGATTAGCCCTAGCATTATGGTCTATGTTAGACTCAACCATAGCCTTATTTTTGCACAGCATCCATGGACAATCATAAAAAAACATTTTTCAAGGAAGAGAAAATGGGCAGATCAAGGTCAAACAGATCTCTACCTCCATTTTGGACCTCAGAGTAGCTCTCTACCTGAAGCCAGTCAGAATCAGTGTAGTCAGACTTTACAAGAACACTTTCTAAAACCAGCAGGTCTGAGCTTCAACGAGGCAGTCAGTCACACGTCCAGGTCGGAGTTTAAGTTTAGCTTCAGGCGATTTTGTTAGGTGAAGCCTTGGTGTAAAATGCACAAATGGTTCTTGTGTTATTTTCATGTAATATATTAATTAGAGACCAGTTGAGACACTGGGTATTTATATTACAGCCATTTAACATCTAATCAGAAAACATAAAATTCATTCAAGCATTTTCGCTAATGCTAATTTAAAACGTACTAATCTTCTCTACTACTCTGACATGAACCCTCTGAAGGAGCCTTACTTTCACCCTGCCACCGGTATAAAATACATTTTCATCGCTCTTCTGTAATGATGTCGGGACTGTGTCTATAATTAGGCGAAATTGAAAGTTATTGCTAAATCTTCATTCTGTAGTCATGTTTCCTGTCTTTTTTTTTCACCTGCCCTGAACCTCTAAAGCCCTTGGCTGAAGGTCAGTGGAAGCATATGGGACAATTTATAACATCTGAGCTAATGGATTTCAGGAGAAAATGTGAAGAGCATGTAAGATAGCATGTAATAGAAAGTACTTTTAAGGTTGTGTGGTGTATGTACGTATGTGCTAAAAGTACTGATGGATGCAGTCAACACTGATTATCATCAGTTCAAATAAGAGTTTAGACCAGTGTTTCCTTTATATCCTTCCATTATCATATCCACTTATCTTTAACCACGGTCACAGGGGTGCTTGAGCCAACAGTTGTGGCATTTAGCAGACCGTTTTATCCAAAGCAACCTACCGTTTACCTGGAGCAACTTGGGGTTAAGGGTCTTGCTCAGAAACTGAGTGCTCGTGTGCTGAAAGTAGAATTCGAAGTCATGACTTCTAGGTCCAGAGGCAAGCATCCTTCCAACTGACCACTTCCTATCCCATTGGGCACCTATCAGTCCATCACAGGGCAGACAGAAACAAATACACACATACCTAGAGATGATTTCGTATTTTTTAGACATGCCAAATGTAGAGAGAACATGCAAGCTCCCTTGTAAGATGTCAGTCTTGTTAATTGGAACTCCACACTGTCCATGTTCCAGTTTAGCATTCCGCTAATCAGCTTGTTGACAAGCCCTTATTTTAGTGTTTAGCACAGGGGGCAGTGCGTTCCCAGGACCAGGGTTGGGTAACACCTCTTTAGTCTACTCTCACCAACTCTGCTAGCACTTGATTCCTTCATATACAATACTTTCGCATTTAAGTATATTCACACTGTAAATACTGCTCTTCATTTTTATTTTAAAATGTATGGTTGTGTATAAAGGTGTGAGTGCTTGTGAGTGTAGTGGTATGTACGTAATAATACTCTGAGTACACATTAGGCTTAAGTGCTATATCATATGATGAGATTTTATCTTATGTTCCACTGTCATTTACGAGCTGGGGGAGATGATATAGCATGTAAGGAGCAGTGGCTGTACTCTGACAGCAAAGTCTCATTATGATGTTATTGCCATCATCAGAAACAGATCTGAAGCCCTCGGCTATTCTAGAGGGAACAGATGTGAACAAAATCGTTCATCTGGTTATAAAACTTGAAATGAACATGCGATTATTATTAATGTTTAGAAAATCCCATTGTTGCATGGCATCTTCTCCACTGCATATAAAACTGATGGACACAAACTCCCTTGACTGTTGAATGCAGATCATTTGTTAGCTACCTGTGGCGTTTGATATATTGCTGGTTATTTCATTGTGTCCAATTGCCAGCTTCCTGAGAAGCATGTACTGAATCATTTATCAACTCTCAAAACATCTCAACAACATGGTTGTCAGAAACACAGAGAGCATGACGCTGGGCTTATGTGGCTTAAGCTGGCTTTGGTCAGCCTTTTTCTTGCTTCTGTGTCTTCAGAAAAAAAAGAAAAGAAAGAAATATGCTCCTTTATGCAGCCTTGAAGCATTAATATGGGTGAAAATATATTGTTCTGCAATAAATCTATTTCTGTGGCAAATAATACCGCCTGTGAATGGTGGTGCTAGGGATGGTGAAATCATTCTTACTGTGCCGTCATCTGTGATGCAGCAATTACAAGGCGAGGTCCTTGATGGAAAAATCAAAGTTTCTCTATGTTTGGATTCTCAAATGCTCTTCACTCACTTTCTGAAATGCTCTTCTCTCAGTACTTATCTGGAGATAAAAAACGCCTCACAGCGTAATTACCTCAGCCCGGGTCACCTTCAGCTTTGGAGGAACACACTGAGGTGGAAGTGTTTAACATAATATGATGCAGTAAAGGACATTTTTTGGAAACGTCCCCCACTTATTTTGCATAATTACCATTCAGATTGTGTTTCATGAGAGTTTCATGGCAGCCTCAAAATCCCCACAAGAGTATAGACACTCAGAGGTCACAGCTGAAAGCTCTTCGACTGAAATGTCCCGTGGAGATTGAGGTCAGGATGGAGAGCCTTTGTCTGTTGGTTGTTTGATTTTACTTTCCTTTTCATTTCCCCATTTGTTTTTGTACCTATTTTCTTTATTCTCACCCCTCTTATCTCTACCTTCTGCTCTGCAGTGCACAGGCACTTTTATTTTAAGGCACTGGATGCTAATCTCATGGGGACGTGGTGGTCAGTATGCAGGTCAGCAGACTTATGTGTCCAGTGAACCAGCTCCACAGAGCACTGGCCATCCTCACAGGGTTTTTAGGCTGCATGTTGATAGCACATGTTAGCAATCAAATATTCATATTTGGAATCTGTATAATAATTTTATTTGTCCAAGTACGAGTACAAATATAAAATGAACAAACAAGCAATAACACACTTAACCTCACGGTAGATTGAAAGATGAGTGTGCTAGTAGACTCAACATAATACCAAAAAGACATGATACAAAAGAGTAAAAAAACAACTTATTGTATTGGATTTTGGTACAATATTTTGAATTAAATTTTGGCTTTCCTGGAATAATACTGTTTTCTGTAACAGTAATAATCATAAACTCTTTTAGCCACAACCTACATTTAGAAATAAAATGGTTATATTTGTCACATTTAATATTTTGAAATAATAGATAGGCATACCTAAAATTAGTATTAATCACAAAAACTAAAATAAACTGTGGTACTGAATATAGAAGGCAGTATTCAGACTACTCTTATTGTTATCACTTTTAAAATAGACAACATTTCCATGGGACTCTTTGATAGGCCTTTGTGATTTATTAAAGTGTTGGAGGTACTTGGTAATACTAATAATAGAATACCATTCAGTTTGCTCTTATTCAAAGTCCCACTTATGGAGAAAGAGCGAGAGCATGAGAGAGAGTGTGTGTGTGTGTGTGTGTGTGTGAGAGAGAGAGAGAGAGAGAGCATGAGAGAGAAAGAGAGTGTGAGAGAGAGAGAGAGAGAGATAGAGAGAGATATAAAGAGAGAGACTGAGAGAGAGAGAAAGGGCTAGAAAGAACACCTGAAAAACCCAAAGTCATCATGTCCTGCACTTTAAAAATGACACTGTTTTGTGTGTATACAAAATTCAGTATTATAGAGGAGTACATGGAGTGATTTATCTCAAAATAACAGGAACAACAACATTTTAACTACCAGCACCTCCCCAGCCCCACCCTAGAATCAAACCATTTCACTCCACACTGCTCAATCTCTTTCACAAATCAATTAAACTAATTATCCATCAATTAACTGACATACCGTATCGCCTCACATTCTACAGTCTTGGCATTGTTGCACTTACATCAATAAAAGAAAGCGCAAAGTGAGTTTCTAGGTGTATGTGTGTGTTTATTTTTTGCAAGAATCAAAGGCAGAGTCTTTCAACTGGTTGCTAGGAGTTCAGTGGCAGAGCTTAGCACTGCAATCGGCTGTGTGAAAATGGCACATGGAAGAGAGGCCTCAAACCTCAGACTCCAGGCTGGAGATCCTGCCCCATGTCAGAGGTACACCTGGGCTGCTAACCCTGTGAACCACCCTGCTGGCTGGAACGGGCAGCAGATGGTCATCCTGTAAATGTCCAGGAGCCCTGTATGCCCCATATACACTGTCACTGGGGGTGGCCATGCAGGGGAAGATGTTACACAGCTCGGCTGGTCCATATGGCAGTGTGCTCTGATAAACTGGCAGGTCAGGGTAGGAGTATTGTCTGTGTACTAGACTGGTGGCCCTCCTCACAGCTGCAGCATTGTGAAGAACCGCCTCCTTGTATGAGGGCAGCCGTGTGGACTGGGTATGCCTCAGCTTCTGACCTTTTCTTGGATGGGCGCGGAATTTGTGGAGGTAACTGTGGTCTGCAGGCTGAGGGTAACACAGGTTATTCCTCGCTCTTCCACACACCTCCATGCAAGGGAATAGGTCTGGAATGTCAGCTCGGGATGACGCTGGGCCATGGGACCTGTCTCCTGGAAAATGAACCCTGTCTGGGCCCCATGTTGCCTTCAGGAACGAGGGCCTACGATGAAGCTTCCTCTTCCCTATTAGAGGAACATCATCCAGCGTTGGATCGACATAGGTCTTCATGCAAGAATTGCAAGTGGGATCTCCTTGTCTATAAGGGCTTTCATGGTCATGTGCAAAGTGGTTTGCTCTGAGTTCTGCGAGACAAATCGTCTGGTCCTTGTAATCATGTAACCCTCTGAGATCCATGGACTCAACCAGAGCACTACGAGACCTCTTTTTCCGCCTGAGTCCATCATGAGTGTGGCAAAGGTCTTGATGCTCAGCGTAGATGTCTGGCACCTGCAGATCTCTATATGGTACGAAAGGGGATGCTAACATTTGAGAATGGGGATCATGCATGGCTAAATGAGGGGTGCTGATACTTGACACTGGGAGCATCCCATTATACAGTCCACCAGACCGGGAAGGGAGTGTGTATCGCAGGGGAGTGGGCCGTGTTAACATTCTGTTATTGGGCACATGAGGTGGGCTGGCAGCCTCTGAGTAATGCTGTGAGAACGGGGGTGTCAGAGGACGCGGCACATGGGATGAGTGGTTTTCTGTGATGTTAGTAATGTAGGAAAAGTGACCAGGCACTGTCTCAGTGGTGGTCACCTGCGGTACTCTTGTTGGCAGGTTCCCACCTTGCCGACTCCAGTTCTCAATTGTTTTTGTTGCATTTTCCAAGGAATTCTCCACTTTAGCTGAGGAAACAAGTTCTTTAGCAGTCTGAAGCATTTTCAGCATGTTGGCCTGGGCATAGTTTGTTGTGATATCAGGGTTCTGCATGTTGCCAGATCTTCCTACATCCTCGACCCCATTGAAGCAGCTGTATATTCCCTGAAAAAACAGAGTCAAAATTTTTCATTTTGAATAAATTATTGCTCTTATATTAAAACCTCATACATTTTTTTTTCATTTTATTTAAAAAAATGTCAGCTACTCATTGCATTGCATGATCATTTTGTGATAATTGGACCAAATGAAATGGGCCAGAATTCTTTTGAAATGCAATCCTATTCCATTATTTTAAAAAGTAAACATGTCCCACTTTTGTAAATGAAACGATTTAAAGGTTTGAGCTGTGGTGGTTACTGTGTTAAAATGTTTTATATTCATTATATTCTTAATATTTACTTGTTATACATATTGTAACTGGAAGAAACAGGGCACAAGAGACTGAGTAGTGATGTCAAGCAACAAAGTAGACACCAAAGTTTGTAACCAATTAAAACACAATTATAACAAGTCTGACTTCAGTAATGGAGGGCACTGTTTTGGTACAGTGAAACCTAATACTGATGTAAAAGGAAATCAGAGCCTGATAACTAATGAAGTAAAAGACAATTGCTTTCAGGACAGACAGATATGGTACTTTCTTAGAATTAATTATTAACAAAATATGTTTCAGCTATCAGTCAGAGTTCCTGTGGCTATTAAAATTATGTGCATTTTGATAAGAAAATAACTTATTCCTTGAATTAATTCACACTCCATTACTAGACAGTCTATTATTTTATATCTGGCAAGAGCTCACAAATTATTTGAAAATTACATTTTTTTTACATTGTTAACTTGCCCCAAGAAGAAAAAATGATAAAACTGGCTTGGGAACTATTGTGCAGCAGTGTGGAGGGATGCCAGCATACCCTGCTTATTGCCAAGAGGAAGTCCAGGCGCTCAGATTTGTGCACAGAGTGTCTGAGTTTCCAGTAAAGCAGATGTTCCCAGGCGAAGACGAGCAGGCTGAGGCCCATAGCCACTAGCAGCATATAAAAGACGCCCGCCATGTTGTCTATATCCAACTTGGAACTCATCACCTCATTCTTCTCATTCTGGCATATCCCAGACAGCCACACAGTCTCCAGTCTCTGTGTGTCCCCTTCAAGAGCCCAAACAACAGCAGTGTCAGTAAATAATGCCAGTCACAACACCGTCCAGTCATTCACATTTCCTTTCCCTTCAAGTGCCTTCTTGTCAGACTCAATATTCTACAAAATATTTTTACAAAGCAAACTTCAGTTCTATTCATTTTTGAATTCATAGCCTCATAAAATTAAACGTCCTTGGCGTAGACATACAGATCTCGCACCGTTCATTTTCAATCTTTCCGAAGGTTCTTCATAAACCTTTTTGCAAATATGTCTCTTTAAAGATCTATTAAAATGTTCTTTATAGAACCAAATAGCTTTTACCATGGTACCACTCCAAAAACATGTTGAACAAAGAAACACAATGAAAAGGAACGGCTCAAAGAATCTGCTCTTCAAAACACAGGTGGCATCTAACTTTTGACCTTTTAAAACTACACCATCTATGAATGGCAGCCCATGACCTAGAGTGAAAAACATGTTGGCATCTCTGGTCTCTGGGTGCATGCGGTGGCCTAGTTAGGCAGAGGCTGAAGAAGAGGATAGTGATGATCTCCATGCTGTGATGGAGGATATTAACTGCAGACCAGGTTTGGTCCCCTGATGGTGATTTACCGTCTCCCAGGAACTGGAGAAGAGCCAGGTCTATGGGGCGCTTCCAGCGGGAGTCCTTCTGCAGAGCAATGCCGTAGCCTGTAGTAGCAAACACCTTTCCACTGCCAATGGTCACCAGCTTGCAGCCCTCGTCCTTGCCAGCCATGTAATTAAGCACGGCAGCGTCATATATGAAGGCATCCAGTTTCCTGCAGCAAGGATAGTGACATACCGCTTGTTCATAAAACGTGACATAAATTATGCAATAATTACACACAAATAATCGTATCCATTTATTTCACCTAGCTGAGGGCTGTTGATGTTTTTTTTATGAATGACAAGCCTTAGGTTGTTCAGCTTCTCAATTAAGTTTGCACAAAGCATCAGTGTTGATGCCCCATGCGCAAGGACTATTGTAACAAACAGATGCCCTTATGAACATGTGGGTACTTTATGTTCATTTATATTCCATGCCCTTATGGACATATCTTTACCTAGCCAGTGGCTCTAAGGCTGGTCCTGTATTCTGTAAAAAAAAAACATAATTGCCATCCAAATTGCACATATTTATTTATTTATTTGCACTTGTAAATTCTGTTTTCCTTTGCACATTTCTGCTGCTTGAATATAGTACTGGTCAATACTGTATTTACCCTGAGTGTACCCATTCAACTAGCACTGAACGGTTTCTTGTCTTATTAAGTTGTATTGTTGCTCTTGTGCTCGAGCCTGTTTGCACTTGTGTTCTGTTTCTGTTCTGTTGTGTTCCGTTCTGCTCTTGTGTTGCATCATGGTCCTGGAGGAACGTTGTTTAGTTTTTACTATGTACTGTGTATATGGTAGAACTGACAATAGAACTAATTGACTTGACTTGACTTATGTTCCATTTCTAGGCCTCAGAAGTCGGGGCGGAGCATCCAGAGGTCCCTGAGAACCGCTGCATTCCACATTTACTGACTTCACAAACCCAAACACCAGTCTATGTAGAAACTGCTCATCGTACTTCTAAAGGACTAAACAAGCAACCAAAAATGCTCAATTACAACACAAAGCACCACCAAGGTTAAAGCACATACAAAACCTGCACAGTGCATCTGGATCTGTCTTTTATAACGAGAATAACATGTGGCTATCTGTATAAAGAATAATGTTGAAAACTAAGAAAAATTTAATCCAATGAAGAGAAACAAGGAAAACTGTTAATATTTCTGTGAAGCCCAACAGTAAAGACACAATATTTTTATTTGTAATAGGGTCTCAGATCACAAGGCAATTGTTCGTTTGTTTCTATAGCTAAACTTTAAAACGATACAAGAAATTCTGGTAGCTGTTGTCAAGAAATGTTTTGCTCCTTAAAACACTATTACAAAATATCCTTAGGAATCGAATCCGGCAAAAAAAATACCCTGTTTTGAGGCTGTTGAGTGCGTCCTCTACTCCTTTCTGGTTATATTTCATCATGTGGGTGTGCATGTCAGGGTAATTGCTGCGAATGTTTCTCTCGGTGCTGCCGTTTGGGACTGTGCCGAAGCGAAAAGGCGGGTAATGCTCTTGGGGCTTCTGGAACTGCCGGAAAACACACACACACGCACACATGAAAAAAAAAACTTTGATCACTATGTAGTTAGATGTCTGACCGCAGGCATGATCATTTATGCGTTCTGCATGTTTGATCCACAAAGCAGTGGCGCTACCCTTACCAATACAAAGGTACAAATGTATAAGCTGTAAAAAAAAAAAAAGCCTTAATGGCCGGGATATATTTTTTAACAGTCCAGGCAGAAAACAAATACCCCTGGCTCTGGTCTAACCTTGTGAAGCCAGTGAAGGAAATAAACCATAATGAACCATTCAAGCAGCCGGCAGTCAGCTGTGGATTTCCTTTCACACTTCATTGAAAAATCGTGCTGAACTGCTAACAAATGACCCTTTACATTTTTCACAATACCACACATTTTATTAGAGGTTGGAGGGATATGTTGCTAGTCCATGGATGTCTACAGTGTACAGTCAGGTCATTTTCTTCTAAAGCTTCTCAAATCCTGGTGGGGAATGTAGGATCGTATTTCAGCACATGGGGTTTAAGAATAGGTCTCAACATTCACTGCTGGTTCATGTGAAATATGCATACACGAACACAAGCCTGTATCACTTTTGCCAAGTCTATTAATCCACCTCCCAGGGTTTATTCCGTTTTATATCTCTGAGAGATGAATCTGTTGTTTTTGCACCCTGGAGGTCCTTCTTTTAACTGGTTTTTGTCAATTACACAGCTCCTTCCTCCTTTGAGTTACCATGAAGAAGAAAAAAACAAGTAGCAGTCGTTCTAAACCATATCTTTTAAGAGGGATAATCCAAATGTGGTGGTGTGGGTGGTGATGATATGAATAGATGGTGGAAACCATGCACCATGTATCAGATGAATCATTCTAAGCAGTATTGTAGAATAAACTTTAAAGTGTGCACTAAACAGTGGAATCTGAACTCTTCAGCAAAGTAACACTTACCTTTTTGTCACTGAGCCCAGAGACAGTGTCAATATACTGCTCTTGGATCATGAAGGCAGCTAAATTGGCAGTATAGCTGGCCAGAAAGATGACAGCGAAGAAGGCCCAAACCAAGACCATAATCTTGCTGGTTGTGCCTTTAGGATTTTCTATCGGGACGGAGTTGTTAAAGACAATCCCCCACAAGAGCCATACTGACTTCCCGATGGTGAAGGTAGGGCCTCCAGAGGCTGTCAGGAGAAAAGAAGAAAAGTTACATTTTTGCTAAACCCTTATATCTAACTTCATATAATAGCAGAACAACAAACTTTACTTCACATTAAGTATGAAGTATGAATTTTTGAACAAAATGTTTAATTTATTAAGGAGATGATTGAAACAACATAATATTAATTACTGTTTTAAGTTAATATAAACATGTTTTCAAATGTTTACCAATTTTGTTTTGTAGTGAATAGTAAAATGTATAATCAGAGTTATACAAAGGCTATACAAAGTTTAAATATCTATCTATCTATCTATCTATCTATCTATCTATCTATCTATCTATCTATCTATCTATCTATCTATCTATC
>JBBKCR010000101.1:31051608-31064049 GCA_037577295.1 Ladigesia roloffi
ATCTATCTATCTATCTATCTATCTATCTATCTATCTATCTATCTATCTATCTATCTATCTATCTATCTATCTATAATTTACAGAAATATTCGAACTACACTGTGTGTCTGTGTTAAAGGGAAAACTGCTGTTAAAATGCTCATTATTAGTTAAAAGTGATGGCAAACCGAATGTTATTGCACTTTTGTACGTTTAGCAGTATTTGTGCACAAAACACTACAATTGATCTAATTTTAAAAAATTGCATAACAGCACAACCATTCATTGTTGCCCAGCATTTCTATATACACTCTTAATAATGTGACATTTCAAAGAAAAACACACTCAATTTATGTATTTTGTGAAGAACTGAATTTTGTGTTTTAATTTCTCAATCCTGACAGTTTTGAAAGAACGCCTTTGCAATATGGATAGGTCAGTTCTACCTCAGCAAACAGTATTTGTTTCTTTGTGTGTAATGTGTGGCAACAGCCAGGCCAAGCAATTTATCAAAGTAAAATGAACAAAGTGACAAGCATTAATTAAACCCAGAAAACCAGAACATGAGGACACAGTCCATCAGCCTATCAGGATATTTGGGCTAACTAGGCTGTCCCATTCTTGTTAACACCATTTCCAGCTAATAGAGAAGAGCCTGTTTAAAGCTGCACTGACCTTTGGCACTGACGAGACTGCGGTTGTACCCGACAGGGCTGAAGTACTCAAAGACAAACACGGTGACAGCCACAACAGTCAGGCACATAACGAACATCATAACCCACACTGCTGGACTGTAAGGCTCTGCAAAGAGAGAGCAATATATGAACGTCATTCCACAGCCTTCAAAAGAATACAATTAACAGTTGTAATCACTGATGATACGATCTCACACATGATGTTATGTCTCTTCTGCTGCTTCACAGGGAGAATAATGACTTGATTAATGTGTAGCTGTTTAAAATCAGAAAAAATGCTTCTCTCTTTTTATCTGCGACTGGAAAATAAGCAATTTTCTGTCTTGGACCTATTCAGCACTGGACCCAATGCTTGTATGAAACTTTAATCCATATGCAGGCCAATCAAAAGTTCGATTAACAGTAAATATTTGGTGTTACATGCTTACAAAAAAATGTGTGACTGTCAAAGGCAAAAAGAATGTAAATAAAACTTTCTCACCTAGAAAGGCAGACGGGGAGACAGTGCCATTGCTCCTGGCCACCATGACACTGATCCCGGTCTCCACGAATGGCACTGAAAAGTCAATGATCTCTGATCTCTCCTCATTAATAGTGAGTGAGCCAATGGCCATATCTGCACGCTTGTAGAAGACCTATGGACAACAGGAAATGATTTGCAAAATGTTCATTTTGATTTATGAGTTGATTTGCTCATAGTGTATTGTTCAGCATGATGTATAGTTAGTTATATCTAGTATTTGCCTCTTAGAATCCTGTATAACAGCTAGTAGATTTTTGCCAATATTAATAACTGTATTTTACACAAACATGAGGTCTGTGATGATAAAAATATTGCTAAATTGCCATTGTCACAAAAAATGATGGAAATCTGGTTGGGGTGTATTGAAGCTGAAGCCTTCAGGCGTCATTGTGACTTTTCTTCCGTGCTTTTTCACCATGTAGAATTAAAGTTAATTTAGATTTTAATAAATATACATTTTTACCATTAGTGTGGTTTTAAAAGTGGCAAAAAAATGTTGGCCGTTGGAACTAAAGTGATCTGAGACCCAAGAAGTATTTCTCTATAGACATAAAAAGTGAGGGGGTAAATATTTTGGGTGAACGCTTGGCATTGGGATTACAATGCATCAACATGCAAAACTGATTGTTCAGTTAAAGTCAACAAGCCTAAGCAATCAAAAATCAACTTAATATCTAATTTAAATTGCCTTAGGAGAATATGTCATTTGTATAAAATAAATAGTTGACATATATTATGTAATACAGCTTTAATCCATTTCATTAAACATTTCCCACTATGAGTCATAAATGCCTGCTAAGCATCAGCATGTTGGAAGATGCAGCTGATAGGTACGAAGACACCAGCAGTGGCAGAAGACACTTCAGCAGCAGATCAGGTGACACTACACATGGCGAGGGTTGACAGGATGAATGTTGTTTAGATCACATTTTAAATTCAGATCACCCTGTGAACACGTCTAACCACACAAGCTGCATCTCACAAAATAATTAGACGTTTCGAGCAGATAAAAGAAAGTGGGGTGTGAGTCAGCTCCATTCGAGGTTATTCTCACAGCAATGGGTAAAAGATTTAATTTTAACTCGACACATTCAAAGCCAATTTACTTGAATTTCTGAAGAGGATTTAACCTTCAGTATGTGTGTGTGGGGTGCATGGCTAATGTCTATAGCCTTGCATCACTCGCACCTCTCCAATCATCCCGTTCCAGGTCCCTCGGACAAGCTTCCCGTGTTTACCGTTGGTGACCAGGTAGAGGTCGTAGGAGAACTTGATGGTGCGAGAAAGTTTCTTGAGAATATCAATGCAGAAACCCTTGCAGCACAGCTTGGTGTAAGGCTCGGAGTATCCTAACCCACTGCAAACAGAGGCGAGAAACACAGAGGCCGCACATTTTAACACTCTGTGAAAGATCCGTCAGTGTACCACAGTCTTGCTCAAAAAAAAATCACCACAATGTTCTCACAAAGCTACTCCTATTTATTCAGTGATGACAATCACTGAAATGACCATTTATGGAAAGGATGATTCTATCCAAGGGTCTGCAGATAGCTGACAGCCAGACATTTTAATTATTGTGGGTAAGTGACAGGATTAACACAGTTGCTAATATATACTATCTGTGCTGGTTTAAGAGGATTAGCAACATGTATTGTGTGAAGAGAGTAAGTCATGATGAAAATATCAAGAATTACAACATTTACTACCATTACCAATTATATTTGAAATCTTCTAGGTGCCAATCTAGTTTCAGTGATTATCTTCCTTAATACGTTCCATGTCCAAAAATGATCTGAAATCAAGGGAATTTCCCTCCAATGCTAAAATAATTGCTCTACTCCTGTGGGCTTTTTTACTCTATGTTGGAAGATTACATTAGTGAAGTCAGGTGCTAACATTGGTTCATTAGTTCTGGATCACAAACTCCACTTCAGCTTATCATATCTGTTTTGGTGCTCCATTTCTCCAGAGAATACAGTTAAACTGTTCTGCGGTCCAACGTTTCAGCAACTGCTCAAGAGCATCCTGTTTTATTGGCAATACTTTTCCATTGGAATGAAACAAGCTCTGGGTGTGCAATCAAATACCCTGCATCACCAAAGGATGCACTGTAAAGTAATTAGAAGGCCCGTCTGGATACTTTTGGACATAAAATGTATGTATAATTTACTAATAGACTCTTACTTGCATAGTTGATTGGTCATAACCCTTGTAATTACACTCACTTATGCCCAGACAGTATCAGCACATTGTCTGGAGAATAAATTGTGTACAGTAATTGGCCTCCTTTTCTCAGAAACCGGTCCCTAGTTTGCACTGGGCTCGCTTTCTTTTGTCTGCAGGCCTTCAGAGCAAAAGTTCCTGAGCAAAAACATCCATACACCATGATGGGCCCCATTTAGCCATTATGTGGAGGGAGCACTCAGAAGAGAAACTCAGAGGGAGATGATGATGCATCACCTCTAACCTTCCTCAGACCCCCGGCCTAATGAGCTGTGTTGGGAGGGAGGAAGTCAGCGTGGGTGTGGGGTTCAGGCAGCAGTCACCGCAAAGAAAAACAAATGAAGTGTTTGGAAAGATGAAAGTCCCTGTGTGCAATCAGCTCAGACAGAACATAAACAAACTTGTCCCCTGCTCCCCTATCTCACCACCTGCATGCAGTGCTAGAGCTTTTAGGTTAAGTGAGCTGTGAATTGCGGCTGAGTTGTTTAATCAGTCAAGGGCATATGTGCGGACACACCACACACACAGTGTCCTTATAATGCCTGATGATATGTCAGACTCACACTCAGAAACCACAGGCTGCTGTCCAGGGTGCTGAAGTCACACCCTCCAGTAAACTTCAGCACCCATGACCTGGTTAGTTATCAGCATGTGGTCGGAGTGTGAGATTCCCCTATTAGACAAAGCTGTCACCTCTCACTTCTTTTAAGATGTCTTGAAAAAAGAAGGGCAGATACCTTCTTAACAGTTTAACGAAAAATAATGGGTTGACATTCAATAGAATACACAGTTCATTGAGCATGGTCTCAAAAGTTTTTGTAAAGCCATTACCTTGTACACTCTATTCCGAAATTAGCTGCGATCACGTTTTATGCCTTTTTTTCATGCTAGGACACCGCTTCATTTTTTTGTGCTACGACAAAGCTTCGCTACAAGATTTTTTCACCATCTTTGCCTCCGGTTCATGCAAAGTTGTCTTCTGTTGTAGCCTATGAATGAATTTTATGCAATATTGTTAAAATATACTACATATTTCTCACTAAAATGTAATAATGAATTCCTTATTGTTTTTGTTTGCAAAGAGGTTAAACTGTCCCTAAATCTAACCCTAACATTAACGCTATTTGTACCTGTATTTGTATTTGTTAAAAGTGAAAATCATTCATATTTGTATTCGAGTAAAATTAATGATGCAGCACGCAAACAACGTCAGAATCTCCTCCTGAACTCGACCGTGTGATGGGGGGAGGGGGCGGGGGAGGCGGAATATCTAAAAGCGAAAGAGATCAATCGGTCACACGTGAACACACCACTGCACACACTGTGAACAGCACGAAATTCCTCCTCTGCATTTAAACCCACTCACCAAGTGAAGTAGCGGGTAGCCACGAATTTTGATACCCGTGTGGAGCAGTGCGTGGAGAAGATACCAGGGAGAAGTGTGTGGGGACGGGGAGCAGCGTGTGGGGAGCCGTGTGTGGAAACTATACCAGAGAGCAGCGTGCGGGGAGTGTACCGAGGAGCGGTGTGTGGGAACAGTACTTTCTCAGAGTGTCTCAGAGGTTCCTGATTGCAGTGCCCTAACCATACAAGTGTGTAACAGAAGGGGAGGTCATGAATAAAAATATTTTGTTTAAATACGGTATTCGTAAAAAACACGTTATTTGTGCCTTTCCGAAAACAGTATTTGTATTTGGCTCCACCTACAATATATATATATCCCTGATCGGGAGGTAACGTCAGAATCCGAGCGAGTCTGAAACCACGTGATCGGGCCCGATTTCCGATCACATGATCAGATCTGGACCTCCCTAATTAGGACTGATGTAGGGAGGCTTTTGACATAAAAGTTTTATCAATTCAGCAGCGTATGCATGCACACAAATCCTCCCATTTTTCCATGTAGAATTCAATGGAAGTAAATGCTTCCAAACCCAAACAAGGTTAATGTCACTGAACAGATTTATAGATGCCTGTTATCATCGCTGAGCCATCGTACAATTACAGTCAAAGTGCTGGCAGAGTGCTATGGCTTGTCCTGAAGAAAACAGACAGGCTTTGAGGATGATTTTCCCTAAACAAATATTCCCTAAACAAATATCAAGCCTTATTTATATTAAATATGGCATCCAAAAAAAGTTGTAGTGTATGGACAAAATACCACACAGCAGTTATATTGGTAGATATTACAGTTGCAATATACTTTGCTTAAAATTAAATACAAAAGTGATTAGAGGGCTCATTTGCATATGGCTGCCATCTGTATAAATAAAGCATGATGTATAATTTAATCCTACTTCCACGTTGTCACTGCCCTTCTAAGCCTCTTCAAAACCTTTACAGGTGAAAAAATCACTGTACGCTAATAGAGCATTCCAAACTATTTCTATTGGTGTTTTCATTCCGAATAAAGCAATTAATGGAGATAAAAGTTTGTTTTTCTGACAGTAACTTTTTTCATCACATAACGAACCCTGGCAAAAGAAAATAAACAGATAACAGATAATTCTTTCAGAAGATGAGATTGAAAATCATGTGTTTCCTCTGTTTCCATGAGTAGAGGAACTTAATCAGTACAATTCCAACTTCGCCAACAGGCCAATCAGAAATAAAAATTGTGTCCGGAGATTCAAAAGGCTCCCAAACAGCAGTGTCAATTAGCATGAAGGTGTTTGACAGCCCATCGCACTAATGTCATCATTACTGTTACTGATCACCACCCCCCTTTCAACCATTCCCGTCTTCCCTGTGGGGCGATTACTCTGCTCTTTGATTTATTTACACGCTCTCCCCATCATAATGAGCCTGTCATCTCTTCCCTTAGGGCTCGAGGTGCTCCTCACCCTACGTATGCTCTCGCTTGTGATGCTGCACAAATCATTGAGCCTGCACTCATTTCCCACAGGGAACGAGCAGTGCTAACTTTACCAAAGCTCTATTTCCGTGTTTGAATTCATGCCTGGAAATAAACTAGCTACAGGGGGGATATTTTCATGAGCTCTGATTGAAACTAATGACTCTGCCTGTTTTTAATTGTAGTTTTATGCTCAGGGTTGCTCAGCCAGAAATAAAGCTTGCATTATAGTAAGGAAATCCCTAATTATTAGCTTTGGGTAAATGTAAGTGTTGAAGCCAGTGACTCTTTGCTTGGCTATTAATCCCACTGGTACATGCAGATGAGATCTTCTTGCTGAAATTTACATGAAAGCTGGGTTTGAGGTGTCAGG
This sequence comes from Ladigesia roloffi, assembly GCA_037577295.1. Lineage (NCBI taxonomy): Eukaryota > Metazoa > Chordata > Actinopteri > Characiformes > Alestidae > Ladigesia > Ladigesia roloffi. Next base: position 31,058,256 of record JBBKCR010000101.1, read on the forward strand.
CTTAAAATTCCGAAGTGACTTGAGAAGTACTTCAGTTCAGGAAAGATTTCAAGAATCTTGTTAGAATCACTTGTAATAATGCTCTTAAAATATGGGTGTGTTTCTAGACTAAATGAACAATGACTTAAAGAAGAGAAGATTTTCTACATGGAACTCAATTATAGAGACTGAAATGATACATTTTAATTTTACATTTAGCAGACACTTTTATCCAAAGCTACTTCTACTCCCTAACTACAGGGGGCAGTCTCCCTGGAGCAACTTGGTGTAACCCAGTGGTGGTGTGCTGAGGGTTGGATTTGAACCCATGACCTCTTGGTCTAGAAGCAAGTACCCTACCCAATAGGCCACTTACATTGTGTCGTATATTCACAGTCAATATACTATTCCATTCTACAGTACTTTTACATGTTAATTCCAGAACTGTGGCAGATTTTATTTTTGACTCTAAACGGAATAAATAAGAAATTACCAAGTGCTAGGATGTATTTACATAATTGGAACCATATGTTAATCACAAAACAGAGCAGTGAACTATATGTTAATCACAGAACATTTCCATGGTCAAGCTTGAACAAATTAACATAATCTTACATCACATTGTAATATTTAGTATCTGGTTAAAATACTGTGACCTGTTGATGCATGTTTTCTGTTGGGCATGTTTTCTGACCCTGCTCTGCTAGATCTGTAATGTAGCTATTTTTTTGGGTGGGCTCAGTTTGAGAGGTAACATGTGACTTGCATGATCTTGCATGAACTCTTAGCCTTTCGTATTCTTGTGCATGAAGTGATGACACAGTTGCAAAAGAAAACCTGAGCATCTAATACTTTCAGTCAAAACATTTTGGTTATTATAAATAAAACCTTTTCATGGTCCAGCCAGTGTGGACATACATAATTTTAGACACCGGAATAAAAAAAAACAAATACGCACACATATACTGTATCTATATACAAGGAACTATCCAAAAGTTTCTGCACATTTATGTTTTCGATGGAAACGGGAATGGTTGTAAGTAGCAATGAGGTGTGTCTATGAGTTTATTTCCATTCAGCTCAGTCTGATTTACATCAGGTTTTCTGACCATTCAAAGGAGTTTTAAGGGGAAGAAAGTTACATGTAATGAAAGCAAAGGTGCGTAAGTGGCTATGTGCTCATCAAGCAAAAACCTTTTTTTGCTGATGCCCTTAAAAAGTTGTCACAATGCCGTAAAATTTTAATTGCAAAGTAAGGTAACTATGTAGAGAAGAGGGGGGATCCCGAATGCAAATATTTTCTTAAGTATTTGTCCGAATACGGTATTCATAAAAAACACGTCATTTGTGGCAATCCGAATACCATATTTGTATTTGTCTCCACCCCTAATATATATGTATATATATATATATATATATATATATATGGTGCGGGAAGACAGACTACTTACTATTGGGATAGTTGGCATCTACATGTAAACATACAAGTTTCATTTTATAATGCTGGCCATTTCTCAATACCCATTTCTCATAAAATAGAATCAATCCGATTTACTGTAAATGTCCTTATACAACAATAAATCAAACAAAGAATACATTGTACTGCTTACACTTCTGTTTTGTTAGCTTGGCGACGGCAGGGCACAGTGTTTCTCACACATGTCCCCGTGGCAGGCTCCACACTCTCCACGATGACGAAGGGTCGTTCCTCTAGTGTGGCCACAGTGAGGTGACGGTTATCAGACACGGGCTCCATAAAGCTGCTGTAACGTGGCCACACTGGATAGCGCATATGCAGAATCCCCCCTTCGTATGTGCCCACCTGGAGAGAAATGCAGTGAGAATAAGGGGCTTCACTTTAAGGCTTTTACACAAGGGATGCCACTTTGAAACAGAGAGAAGGAACGACAAACACAACAATGAAATCCTGCAGGTGAGTGGCAGTAGTAATAAAGAAAATATATCCCGCAATTCAATCAAGCATTTATTCCCCACAGGTTGTGAGCATCCGTTCCAGGCTGAATAAATCATTGTGTATTCCAATATGATACAATCCAGTAGTGGCATTCTGTCAGTTATGGTGTGATGCAGAGCTCGTAATAAAATATTCCAAGACCCTTGTTTTGCTGACCCTGAAGCTGTAAAAGTGTTTTTTTTTCTTAATTAAACATTACTGATACAAGGAGGTTCAAAAAAAGAAAATTCACTTAAAGAGACAGTGAGGTGACATGAGAAAGATGAGAAGGCAATGGAATGCTCCAGTGTTCCTCAGCTGCATTTAGAAGCATATAATCATTCAGCACCTGCCAGAAAATGGGGGTTCTGGTGTTTTAGTGCAGGGAGCCGTGTCAAAATTGTCATCTGTGATAACTGATGTATACAACTGATGCAAAATTAAAATCTCTGTTATTGATCAGTAGGTCCCTGTCTACTGAGAGCATATCAGAGAGTGGGAGATAGAGAGAAACAGAGAGAGAGAGAGAAGGAGAGTAAGAAAAACACTTTTAACCAGGGAATTAACAGCTGGTCTAGACCAGATTTAGAGCTCATTTAGAGTCTGTTAAGACACAGCCTTTACACACAGTTCCCACGGATCTTCAAGTCACATCCAGAGCTCCAGGTCCACAGGGACGGTCAGAGCTAGCACTCCATGAACAAGCCTTTTTTTATATACGCCCATTTAAGTCTGATTGCAATTTAATTTACTGTGCTTGGTTAAATTATTGTTACATGCAGTCCAGTTCATTATCCAGGTATTAACAGCTGGTTGGTTCTTGAATGTGAAGCTCTACACAGTAGGTCTTATAAATGAACAAATGGCTCAACATCTGGATTCCTGCTTAGTGCCCAGTGTGGAATTTTGAATACAGGTTTTCTCCATAAAGAAAGAATTGCATTACCTCAAGGTTTCAATTTATATGTAGACATTCCGTAGGGATGCACCGAATGGGTTTGTGTTGGACCAAAACCAAAAACTGAAAATGGGGAAACACCCTGTCCAGAAACCGAAACTTAAAACCGAAAGAAATTATTATTATTATTATTATTATTATTATTATTATTATTATTATTATTATTATTATTATTATTATTTAGCATTCAGACAATGCACAATATCAAATAACATTTGAAATAAAATATTTTCCTTGGCCCCACTCATAAATAGCCTAAAAGAAAGAAAGCTGAAATATTATACATTTAAATATCTTCTCTCATAGAACTAGTGAATGCAAATATAATATTCTAAGTGGTTGACCAAATTGCAATCATGAGCTGGTGAAAGGTAAAATACATTATCTATAGGCTTATATCACTATAGTGCATCAAAACAAAAACTTAAATATATTAACTGTGAATGTTATACATCAGAGCACACAGCACGAAATTCTACCTCTGCATTTAAACCCATCCACCAAGCGAGTTTTGAACCTGTGATATCCTAAACAGCGGTGAGTGCCCTAACCACTAGACCATGAACATCGATAGCAGAGACGAGGCGATTGAGGCACTTTATTTAATCTGATAAATGAACCCTACATTGAGACAAACTTTCCGTGTGTCTTTCTTAGACCAATCTGGCACGGGGAGGCCGTGGTTGTGTCATCTGCGTCATGTTTGCGTCATCACAGTTTCGGTCCGATATAAAAACAAAATTCGGCCAAAACCAAAAGTGCCTTAGTTGCCATTTCTGGCCCGAAAATTTCGGTGGCCGAATTTTCAGTGCACCCCTAAAATTTACACATTTTCTACAATTCTCTACCTAAACAAGGTGTTTTGTAAAACATTTAATGCATTTAGTGTGTACTCTCTTTTAAGATTTCAACCCATTGTGCATCTTTTATCCTACAGATGAATGTGGCATGACTGTGGAGGAGGAAAGGTTATTCAGCCAGGAGATCAGTCCTTGTCATTGTAATCCATATTTGTTTGTAGTATTAGTGGTGAGAACTAGCGAGCATGATAAGCCTCAGCAATACGGATTTATCATCATTCATAAACATCAGCAGAGCAAACACGGCCAATCTTCTGGGTTGTTTTAGGTGCAGGTAATGAGACAGGCCTGCAGCATAATAAAACTGTCTGTGTCATTAAAACTATTCAAAATTATCATCAGGTGAACAGATATCCTTAGTGTTAGACACCAGGGGATACCTGTTACATACTGATATTCGGATAAGGCAGACAGATGAGATTTAAATTGAGCAGTGTCATGGTTGTTATTCTCAAGAAGGTACGATGGAGCAGTGAAGTAATGTAATATTTTATTCATTCCATTTGGTAGAGCAGTTTTTGATGGAGACTGAAACAAGTATTTTTGCATGTAATAGCTGTGTGAGAGTAATCCGTCTTAAGGAATATTACGATAATGCTCTGAATGATAAATCTACTCCTGTCATGAGAAATGGAGGCAATTTGTGTTTTGGGAGATACGCCTTTTTTGTGTGCTGTTCCTCCAAAGAGGGTTTGTGCAGTGCCTGGCAAGGGAACATTGGAAGTGGTCTTTGCTGAAGTCTGCTCAAAAGGAATTGCCACCCTTAGTTAAACAACAAAAAACTATGAAAAAAAAATCTTTATGGTTATTTTTTTTAATTGTACACTGAAAATATAAGAAAAAAGTACAATTATATACAAAATCAGATATTTAACAAAACCATTTATTATTGGTACAATTATTCCTGGTTATTGGGACTTGTGCATTTAATACTTCCTTTTGCAAACAAAGCGAATATAAATCTTCACCTATAATCTTAATTGTGATTGGATAGGACAGGGCAAATAATAAGAAACTTCTCAGTTTACACTTCTCCTTAGATGCTTTAGGATCGCATAGACTGCTCTTCAGATCAAACCACAGATTTTTAACTAAATTGAATAGCTAGGGCTCGATTCAGTGGACATTCACATATTTTTGTGTGGATCTAGATGATTTGGATCACTGTCCTGCTGGAAGATTTGTCCGTGACCCAGTTTTTTTTTTGTGCAGACAGCCAGATGCTCATTTAAAATCTCCTGGTATTTCACAGAGTCCAAGATGCCATCTCTCCTAACAAAGTTCCCAGGGCCCTTGGAGGAGACAGCTGGAAAACATTACAGATTCTTCACCACACTCTATAACAGTGGGGATGAAGTTTTTCTGTACAACCATCACTCTTTTTGCACCAATCCAATCACAAGACTGTGATACCACACACAGCGAAGCAATAAAAATATTTAAACATACTAAAATGTTAAATGCTTAAAAGTAAAATCAAACAACGTTATTACCCTCGCCTGTATAATTTTTTACATGGTGGCACCAAGACATTAGCAGCGGGTGTGAAATACATGCTTTGTCCAGCCTGTCCCCCAACTGCTATATCAGATAAAGGTCTGCACTCCCCCTTATGTTTCTCAAACCCTTTTTGAACAATGTTTGAAATGTGAGAGGGCACATTATCCTGTTGAAAGGGGGGGTCTGTGGGTTTGTAGCGATTTAAGTTGCCCACATGGAAATAACCTATAGAAACATGTATGTTTTAATATGGGTTTTGATATAAGTTTTGAATATACTGTATGTCACATATATAAAATTGGCCATTTTCCTATATTATAAGTTACTGCCCTGAAAATAAAAAATATGAGCTAGGCATCATGTATGACAGTTGCCAAAGTGAGATATGAGCTAAAATGACCAGATCCTGCCATAAGTTATATAGGAGACATATCTTGTATGTACATATAGGGTTTATATGCGGATGTAAAGAAGCAATACAGGAGACCTATATGGCCTGTATATGCACATATATGCACCTCAATTTTGCCTATATGTGGCATA
>JBBKCR010000101.1:31064149-31075392 GCA_037577295.1 Ladigesia roloffi
GGAGACCTATATGGCCTGTATATGCACATATATGCACCTCAATTTTGCCTATATGTGGCATATATACGCATATATGCAGCATTTATATTAGCATATATGTGCATATATACTGCATATAGGTTTCATATATGCGCATATATCCTCATATAGGTTCTTTCCATGTGGGTGTCTGTCTAAAACACACGTAGCGTTAGTTCTGTTTTTCGAGCCAGCGCTTGTTGCGATAAGAAATTTTAAATTTAAATGTTTGGCTGTTCAGTGCAGGGGCCATAATGGGGGCCAGGGGGGGCAGGACCCCCATAAAATGGCCCCTGCACTGAACAGGTAGAGTCTTGGGTTCTCAGCAAGTGCACACCTCTGCAGTCATCCATAGCTTCTGATTGAAGTGTGTGGTGATGTCGATGCACTTACTGATGTAACCGCTTTAGGCTGCAGCCTCCCTGAACAAGTCCCAGTCAGTGTGTTCAAAGCAGTCCTAGAGAACTGTCTTGAAATGTGTGTGATTGAAATCTCCAGCGATAATAAGCTGTCAGTCAGGGTGTACGTTTTGGCTGTACAGTTCTGGCAGCGCGTTGTTAGTGGTAGTGCTAGGTGGGATGTACACCATGACTATGAGCACAGTGGTGAATTTCCTTGGTAAATAAAATGGCCCATATCTAACAGTCCTAAACTCCAGTAGCAGTGAGCTGTAGCTCGAGATTAGGACAGCGTTCACGCACCACTTTGTGTTAATGTAAACCCAAAGGTCCCCCCCCCCCCATTATTTGTGGCTAATTGTGGCATTACAGTCGCAAAGGTATATTAGCATGTTGCTAATAGCTGTAGCTGTCATGGGAATGCTGTCGTTGAGCCTTGTCTCTGTAAATACATAAGCACAACAGTCTCTGAACTCTCACTGGGTGGTTTGCTGGAGTTCATTGACCATGGAGTGAATATTGGCGAAGAAGATGGATGGGATTGCTGGCCAGCTTGGGTTAGCTTTTAGCCTAGTATGGAGCCCCGTTTGCTTGCTGCACTTCTGCTTTCTCGTGCACCATTTGCGGCCATCGGCATCAGCTCTTCGCTCCCAAAATGCATCCGTACTCATGACCCTAACACTGGTCCTCCAGTTTTCCTCCACTTGATAGGTACAAAACACTACATATCTGGAGCACCACCCAAGACCTGAAATTTTGGAGATGCTCTGACCCAGTTATCTATCCATCACAATCTGGCTCTTGTCAAAGTCACTCAGATCCTTACACTTGCCCAATGTTTCTGCTTCCAACAAATAAACCTTAGGAACTAACTGCCACTTGCTGAGCAACATATCCTGTCCCTTGACAAACAATGTAATTCTCTAAACTTGTCAATGGTTCTAGTGTTATGTTTAATATCTGTATATACATAATATATTAAAAGGTTTATAGCAATACACTTTTTTTTTACAGTGCATCAAATACTGGAACATTCAGTTTTCTCAATTGGTCATTAGTTCAGAAATGATTCATTGAATCTTAGTGAAGAGGACATAATGGCAGGACATAATGGCATAAATCATAGACATTTGTGTGTAATCACATAAAATGCATTATTTCACTCCCAAGATAGTTTTGATTTTATTGAGTCTGTGTACATGTAGAGATTTGTGTGGGCATGTTTATGCAGATTCATTTCACATCAATCAGTTCTGTGAGCAGGCAATATAATATATAATTAGCTGAATTAAATATTTAGATGTTGTTAGTTGTCTCAAGCATGTAGAGAATGAAACCAAATAATCAGTAGAGGTCAGTTTGTTCCATTTCTTTTTTTTGACTTTGTAGTTCTTTACAGAACCTTTTAAAATTAATCCTGTAGCACTCTGAAGTGGTCAGTGTTTTCACTAGTCTGTCGAGTTGCCCTCTGTAGTGACTAGACTGTCTCTGGGCACTTCTTTGGCACTACATGGAAATTGCATGCCTGTGCTTTAAAGAAGTCCAGCTGTGATTCCTTCTACTCAGATGAGCAGGGCTCCAGCAGCATGAGACAGACAAGTGGCACTGAGAGTGTCAATGGGAAAAGGGAGGCTCCAGCGGGGGCCAAACTGATAAAGATAAGCTGTTATGTCACACAGGAGAACGGATATATGGTGGCAGCCAGAGGCGAGATGTATGACTTTTTCCTGTGATAATCTAACACTGATGATCTATGAGGCATTTACAGCATGTCTTTGTGGTCTCAGGATAAAAGTATGCTCATTATCATTATTTTATCCCCTTGCACACCCCGAGGAGGATGTGACTGACCATGAACTTCAGCTTTTTCACTATTTATACCCACATCTGGTCTCACTGTCAGGATTTGTTAACACATTGCCAACCATGTGACTCCATCAGAAGAACCATAGCCCTCAAGGTCTAACTAAATGAGAACAAAGGGATTGTCTTAGACGACAGAATGTAATTGCATCATTTGCTGCTGTTTACCATGAAAAATGATTCTGACATCAATCATTTTTGTCATGTGCTCATGTGACGTTTGGCTAAGCTATATTTCATGACCTTCAAATGATCTCTACTGAAAAGCATCTGACATGCAATGCATTTGGGGTTAAAAGATAAAAGATATGCTCTCTATTAAATTAACAGAGCATGAAATGGACGCACGATTGTGAGTTTTAATAATTCTATGACTAGATTTGTCCATATAAAACCTGGACGGGCATGTAGAGGTTATATTAAAGAGGTTCTAAAATTTATGGTCCATTAAACAACGTTTCATCCAACATATGTAGAACCACCTCACACAATGCAGAACGCATAGAAATCTGTCCCATTTCAGTGTCTTTCAGTACCAGAGCATCAGAACCTCAGTTATCTGGCGTTTAAACTTCAGGACGTTTGTTGTGTTAAGCATGCAGCATCAGTTTGTGGAATATATAGTTATGCAGGAATCAAAAGCCTTTAACTCTCTTAATGAGGTGATTTCAATTACATTTTTCATTGTATGAAATCATATTACTGATCAATTAATACCTATTATCTGTTGACAATAACATATATTGTTCTCTGAGATTCATGTAAGATAGGACATTTCTTGAGGCGTGAAGTACTACAGTTTGATTTAAACTCAAATTGACACAAATTATTGACTCAGCACAAAAAACTAAACCATCTCAACCCATTTTAAAATATAAAAGTATGTAGTTACTTCACACCAAATTATTTTCATGCATACAGATTCTAACCATCTGCTAATGCCTTTGATAAAGTGAAATTTAAATTATTGTTTTTGTTACTGTCATGCCCTGTCAGTGGCTGTTAGAGTATGTTTGAGTATATTGTGAGAATCTTTTATTTTGAAATGGGGAGGGTTTTGTGCTTAGGAGTAGTCTCAGAGTTCATTTGAATCATGTGTGTTTTGTTATTGGTGGTGAGATTAGGTTTTCAAGAATTTAGGTTCATTTGTGATTGACCTTGGTTGTGTATTCCCTTATATCCTTTCTTTCTGAGTTTTGTTTTCAAGTCATCATGCTTGTTTGCTTTCTTTAAGTAAAGAACTTTAATCATGGAAGTTTGTTTGCACCTGCCCTCACTGTGTGGAGGAAGAGAGCTGTCACAATTATCAGTGTTAAGCGCAGCAGTTTGATTGCCAGTAGCAAATACTATTATTTTTATATAATTAATAATGACTTGTTCTTGCACTATGAATTGCCAGAATGTGCACTGTTGAAGTGGAAATAGGGGAAGGGGGTAAAATATTGGTCAGAATCCAAAAAGCACCATGATTTAAAAAAGCAGAAGCATCCATATATTGTAGAAAAAGGATTTTCAACAATGGGAACCCCACCACCCAGTATAGTTTCACTGCTAAGAGGTCAAAAAACTTGATGAAACACTAACTGACAGCAAACTGCAAGAGCAACTGTTTCCGGGAAACCTCTTTTGCTGAGTGCAGCTATGGGTAAAATTAGCAGAGTCGGTTTTCCTCTGCAGGGGTTAGCTGTGTTTATTTCTCCAGTTGTGGGGAGATATAAATGAGTAGATTTTGCTAAAGTAGTGGATTAAGTCAACAACTTCAACATTCTACTTTGAATATGAAATATGAAGTACTGAAAACTAAAATAAAATTCACCCACATATACATTTCTCAGTTCTGTAAATTGTTCTGTAAAATGTGCAGTATATTTCATATGTGAGATGATATATATATATATATACAAAATTAAAATCCATTAAAATGAAAAGTGTGCATGCAATGTTTCAAAGCTGGTTGTTTATCCCATGTACATTTTCTTATGGGCTACTGAGCATAACAATTCTTTGCCAGGTAAAATACCCTGTAACTAAGAATAAATCAAAATATGTTGTTGGATTTTAAGCTGATTTCATTTATTTATTTATGTTTGTGTGTGTTTCTTGTCTTTGTAGTTTATATGGTGATTATTCTGATTCTGAATTACAGTAGGGCAGTACATTGGCACGGGGGTCAGCGCTGTTGCCTCACAGCAGGAAGGTCCTGGGTTCGACTCCCGGGTTGGGCCACAGGGTCTTCCTGTTTGGAGTTTGCATGTTCTCCCAGTGAACATGCGTGATTGGGGATAGGTTGATTGAGCACAATAAATTGCCCCTGTGTGTGGGTGTGGGGCCCTGCGACATGCTGGTGACTGTCCTGGGATAATTGTACCATTTTAAAGATTCCCATCCCAAGCACATCAGGTCCAGCTCACAAGCTAATTATCAATCCCTTCATGAGATAAATCAGGTGTAATAGGGTCAAAAAATACCAGTAAATGTGCAGAGCTGTAGGTCCCCAGGACTAAACCACGGAGCAGTTTCTAAAAGCATCTTCCCACTCAAAGCAATTACTTATGCTATCTATTTCAGTGGACATTATTTAGTTAAAAAAAGCCTTACCTTGTCCCAGCGTCTCTCCCTATCTAAAGCAATGATCACCATAGAAGGATTTGTGAGATAGCCATCCTCATTGAAAAAGATGTCTCTGTGATCCCATGTCACATTCCGCATATGCCTATAAAATGACAAGACAGGAAGCAAATGCTTGGTTAAAGGTTTGTTTGTTTCCAAGCGAACAGAACTTCTTTCAAAGCAAACAAATCCATGCACAGCTCTTTAATTTATTTCTTATCCTTCATTCTGCAGATTGATGGTGTCTTTGCAAACAGCTGGACCCATAAAGTGTCATTCTCTGGACTGTGTTTTATAGCATGCATTAGGAGAGAACATATAGCTGTAGTGAATAAGAATGAAGCCTGAGAGATAGAGGATATGTGAAGTTTTACTAAAATACATCAGAATATATTATACTCATAGCCAGATTCCTTTACCTGAGGAAGGGATTAAAGAGCATGGTGCTCTATGCATGGTGTGAAAAACCTTAACAAGTTTAACACTGGGTAATAGGATAAGATCCGCAATAAGGGAACTTCCTGAGAACTGTGTATACTAGCTGATACTGAGGTGATTCTTAGTGAGACTGTCACTGCAGTCAAAATCACTCAATAATGATAAACCGTATGCAAAAATAAAACAAGATCTGTAAAAAAGTGCAGAAAAACCATATATAGCCCAGAAATATGGGAACATTACGGATGGAAAGCCAGTCACTCATGTGTCTCTGAAACGCTTGATCACAGAAAGTCTGTGGAAGCAACTGGAACAGTCTTTAATGAGGCCGGCTGCTCCCAGGTGAAAAGCCGATTTAACCAGGAAATCTGGAGAATCTCAGAATCTCATTATAAAAGGGGAAGACTGACCAAAAAAGCACAAGAGCTTTACGAGTCTTAGTGTTTTGCCTTGTGGACTATAAAAAGAAATCTCCTGTCTGGGTGTACTTACATCAGATATTGAAAAGAAATGCATGAATATTATTTCACATTAGCTTGGACTTCTCTATTCAGCTGCCAAAAAGAGCAACTCTCACATGGTTTACTGCCGTCCAATATGATGATAAATGAGGACTGAATTAACGACTGCATTTAAAACATTTCTCAGAATTATTGCTTACATTGCATTTACAGCATTTATCAGATGCTCTTATCTAGAGCGACATACATACATGCTCAAGTGGTATAGGTCTGTTCTTCAAGCCTGTAAAGCTATACTTAAATCAACATCTGCTATTAAACCAAGTAAACACCGGTTGAGTACGCCTCAACAACTCCGGTCGAAGAAAAATAAGAGGTTATGGCAAAAGTAAGAAAGGCGTGGAGATGAGATCATTTTTTCAATGAATATGGGGAACAAAAATAGAAGAGAAGAAATACTCCAGTTAATTAACACCAGAAAGCCTTTGTCAATGCCTCAGGCCTGCACTCTGGAGAACTTGGCATTTGCTTTCTTCAAATTAGTTAAACAAGCAGACCATAAGGATAGATGAGAGAGCTATTAAGTGGTCAGTAAATTAGCTGTATATGTTTATCAGCTGATTGTTGACAATTGACTTGTCTATGCTTTATAAAACCTGATCTTTCACAGAAACTGTTACTGACTTTGAAAAATCCCAAATCTGATTCCAGTCCGATCCCATTCAGCCTCAGCTTAGGGGCAGACAAGTGTTTACCAAAGTACCCAAATTAAAATTTACAATACATAGAGTGTAGTGCTTTTGTTTTTAGTTATTAATTTGTTTTCTTCAACAGCAATATCCATGAATATATGCATTAATCTTTGTCAAATGTATGCATTAAAGCTACATTTATGCATTAAAGGTCAATTAAAGCTACTTTAATGTATAAATTTCAAAGTCTCACCTAAAAACTGAATTATTGGCATATATTTTTGAGGAACCGTTGCAGTTCCTGTGCCCCTCAGGAACAAATCCTCTGTGCTTGTGGAAACTGTAGACCCCTTTCACCACGATGGCCACACCTTCCCTCACCCTCTGTCGCAGCGTTTTCCTCCAGCGCTCAGAGATGACGCTGATGACTCCAACAGGGAAACTCTCAGAAGGTGTGGCGTCTGGGTTTTCGATGGCCAGGCTGGGAATGACCCAAACATAGCCTGGCCCCAAGAGTCCAACATCGGACGCCATCCTGAACAGATACTGAGCTTCTTCGTGCGAACAGTACACTAGATACACCTGAGCATCCACCTGCTGCAGCAGTCTGCGTGAGCGAATGTCATTGGCTCCCACCGACATCTCAAAGCTCAGCACATCCTGCAGCTCCCACATGAAGTAGCTGCTGTCTGTGAAAGTGCGGATGTAGTCCACAAAAGTCTCATAGCCAGCATACAGACTGGTGATCACCACAAAGCTGCTCCAGTTGTATTCCTCCAGCACTTTGAACATCACGTTTATCTGCTGCTCGATGGAGGCGCCCATTTGGAGGAAGGAGGAACCCTCAGCCTGATGGAGAGGTGCAAAGGAAAAATCCACACAGAGTTTAGAATCTATGCATGAAAATGTCTGGTTACAGCATACCATGTATTTCAATCCAACTTCCACATACAAAAAAACATCTTGCATACTTGTAGTTAAAAAGTGTTACTTCAAAGGATTCTTTCTAAAGGTTCTTTCTGAAGGCCCATGACAACTCAAAGAACTAACATGAATATTTAAAGGGATTTTATCAGAGATGGTAAAGCTGTTTTAAATTATTTTCCAAAGACACCTTTTAAAAATGGGTTCTGGAGAGAAAATACTTGTGCAAGTGTACATCTTTGCCTTTTTTAAGTATTATTTTTTAAAATACTTTGTTGTTGAAGTAGAATACATGTACCCAGCCAGTTACAGTTGCAAGAGAAAAAAACATTTCACCACTTGATCACACACCCCCACACAAAGAAAAAATATATTCTTAAGCATTTTTAGATCATTTTTGCTTTACATTCAAGGGTACTTTTGGCTCCATCCTACCACAAATACAATTTGGACACTACCCTTACTTTCAGTTTAATATCACAAGGCATACGAATACTACATAGAATAATACATAGAACTTGTTTGATAAGAGTGCAAATATATAGCATATGCTTTACTATAGATGAACAATTAATATACCTGACAAAGCCAATTCAGCTCATGCAGTAATCTGAATAATGCATGCCTCTGTAAGTGGACATCTAAGCACCACTCATGACAGAAAATAATTAGATTTTCTCAAAATCACTGGGCTGTCTAAAATGGGCTCTGTCTACCTCAGAGAGGCCCAGATGAAGCCATCCCTAAGACGTGAGTTGCATCGGCATCATCATTCGGACAGGAGCAGATATAAAATACAAATGTATTCTGTGCTACAGAGAATCATTTAGGAACAATTGATATTTTAACTGTGCCAGGTTTTATTTAAGCACTTGTTCATTTCAGTTTTAAAGCAATTAATATGTTCATTTAAGGAAAACACATTTTTAGCCATAAAATACTTATTTTATTACTAACTATATTAATTTTTTTTGTTTTATGCATATGTAGTGTGTGTCTGGTTTAACTCAGTCATAGTATACCCTTGTGTCACAGTGAACAATTAACCTTGAACACCTTTCCCAAGTGTGGAACATGAGGACTGGATTCACAATACGAAGATAAATAGCTGGAGTATTGATCCTATCTGTACCATCGCCACAAGTAGGTGTTGTGATTTATTGCCCAGCTTTCAACCATTTTTCTTTCCACTGTAATCCCTTTGAATAGATTTAAAATTTAACCTCAGTATCTGTTTGATAAAGCAACTGCGGAATGTCATATACTTATATGTGTGAGCTCATTAAACTCCATACAATAATCGTTTGAATATATAATAATTTGATCCCTAAACCCCTTATTACTCAGATATTAGTCTTATGAAACATAATTCAGTAAAAACTATACATTATCTAGTTATTACTATGAAGTTTGTAAGATGTGAAGTTATGAGTGTTCTCTCATGGTATTAATTAAAACATTTCTTTTAAAAAATAAAATCTGGAGCAATTGCATAAAACTAATTTTTGTTCTTTTAATGGCCGATACTTTGAAGAACCATTTTTGGAGCCCTTATTTAACATAAAAGCTTATATACAAAGGTTTCTTTGGAAGATGGGTGAAAATTTCATTAAAATATAAGAAAAAGATAAGACAGAATGAGGAAAAAATATCTAGCTGCTAACTAAATTTAAAATTTAAATCTAGCTGCTCTAAATTTAGTCTAAGACAAAAAAAAATTTTTGATTAAAGATATACAACATTTAAAAAGACAAAAATTATTTTCTAAACAATGTCCTCAGGAGCTCATAGAAGCTTCATTTTTAAGACTGTGGGACTGTGCTACATTATGATTCATAAGATATGTCCTCTTGCCCCATACAGCCAACAGCAGTGCTTGCCTCCACAGCAGAGTGCATAACTGAAAATGCATAAAGAAGACTGAAGGGCCTAATTAAGCTCCTCCATGTGGAAAATAGGTGGAGAGGTGGAGAGGGTCACAGGTTTGGAGATACTTTCCCAAGACTCCTTTCTGACAGAAGCCTGATAGGCTGATCCAGCGTCCTTCAGATAACTTCTGGAGCTTACTTAAAGTAGGCAAACCTTGAGAGACAAAAGGGCTTGGAGTGTCGGGAGCTCTGGGACTTGCTGTTTTTCCTCCTTGTAGGAAGTAAAGAAAAAGATCAGCTAGGCTCAGCTCTACAGAGACTGACACACAGAGGGCTCCAATTAGTTGAAATAAAGGTACTGAACCCACATGACTATTGAGGCCAAGACCCTTCTTTGGCAGTCACTCTAACCAACATAGACTATGAGAAGCATTATTTTAAACTTCATTCCAGATGGACTATATCGCCTTCCTGTGAAATGTAGCCTAACAATGCCCCTTGTTCTTGGGCTTCTGTAAAAAAAGAAGAAAATCCCATGCCAGCTGTTTTTGAATACCACAGCATTCCTTTTGAGGCCGACAGGAGGCTTTTCAGGATGACCATAATCTAAAACAGCTTATATGCTGGCATGGGCCTGGCATTTGTAGGGTACATTAGTGATTACTGGTTTGCTTGAGTGCGGAATAAAGAGCAGATTTTGATATAAATGAACAGACTGTTCTCCAGTTAGGGGCAGTTTCTGACCCTGCTCACTGGCTGGCTTTAATGAATTGAATATTAGTGGTAATCTACATGCTATGCATTTCTCATAGGAGATTACAGGACTTCATTGTCTAATCCTCAATCTGGCAGGAAGGTTTGCTATAACCCCATGAAATCTGCATGTATATGAATGTATCACAACATACATGAACTCAGTGTGTAAAGTTTTTAATTTAAGAAATGGGTAATTTTCTATCAAATCAGTCACTTAACTAAATGATGTATCCCTTATGTAGATTCTGAATTCTTAATGTTGCATATTACATTCTTACCATACATTAGAAGGACAAACCTGTATATTTTAGTTCCTAAAGAAGGAATAAGAATAAATATATATTTTCTTAAATTGAGCACACTTACAGAGCTATTACTACAGAAAAGCAAAATAATTGCAGATAAGGTGCTGCACCAGTCTTTCATCACAATGAAAAACCCAAGGCTCAGGGCTTAACCAGTCCATAGACGTGTAGAGCAAAAACTCCTCTCTAGGAAATCAATATTCATTAAAAAAAAGCACAGCAAAAACTGAAATTAGCCTAGTCTGTGAGTTTTTAGATTTCAGAACTCAATTAAGAACACTTATTCTTTATTTGTCAGCGTATCTTCCCACAAATATCCTGATAGTGAGGATGTAAGCATATTTCTGTGGCTTTCTTCTCCAGCTTTTTAGATTTCATTCAGTCTTATCTCCCATCATTCATATGTACGGAGGGAGTTTGAAGAGGGTTTGAAAAATGATGGCTGGGCAGGAAACTGCTCTCTTTCCTTCTCAGTACTGAAGATACTCATCTGTCCCACTGAATCTATTGCCATTGTGTTTCTCATTTAGAGATATACATCTCTCTTCACTCTATTTCCATGACATGTTAGGATTTCCTCCCCGTACCCGACTCCTTTTCTCATATCCATGTAGCATTTCCATAGATACACACATATATACACACTCACACATTCACACATACACACACACACACACACACACACACACACACACACACATCCACACGCACACACACACACACACACACACAGATCTATACGCACACACACACACACACACATGCATACATACACACATACACACACACACACACACACACACACTCACACATTCACACATACACATGCACACAGATCCACAAACACACACACACACGCAGATCTACACGCACACACACACACACACACACACATACGCGCAGATGTACA
>JBBKCR010000101.1:31084093-31132412 GCA_037577295.1 Ladigesia roloffi
ATAGATAGATAGATAGATAGATAGATAGATAGATAGATAGATAGATAGATAGACAGATAGATAGATAGATAGATAGACAGGTAGATAGATAGATTCACATTAGAGTGTCTTAAGCAGGCATTGGCAAGATACACACGATAAAATTATTGCACAGAAGAGAAACTTCCATTTATCAGTCCAACATCCACTTATCAGTTCAATTCCTACAAATGTCCTACATTGTAGTTTCAGTATTATCTATCATCGTTCAATATTATTTATCATCTGATGTTTCAGAACCCGTTCTGAGGTCTGAGTAGTGTGGATTTCAGCAGTGCCTGGTTTCAAGTGTGAGGGCAAACAACATCGCAGCCTAATGAGATGCGCCTGATTTAGAATCTTAAAGGTTACTCTCATCCATCCATGCCAGCATTTTACAAGTGCAACCACATAACCTATTAAGCTATCAGAGCAGCAACAACATGCATTTAAATTATTCTGGGTGATATATAACACCTGTTAACAGTTTCGTAATATTATACTCAATAATGGAGCCATGAGTACAAGAACAAATGTAAATCGCCAATATGAAAACAGCATCATTTAGCGTCAGCTCACATCAGATTCCAGCTTAGATGAAGCAGATGGTCGAACAGGCAGAATGATGTATGCTCCAATCAAATATGCAACAAAACAAAACCATACTTGCCAAGAGGAACTTCAGACACACTTTGTAAAATGAACGCAGTCATATTTTAGCGTTTAATGTAAAGTAAGGTATTACGGTTTCATTTTTTATTATCTTACCTTCTCGAGTAGATGTGTTTGTAGAATCCCAAAAGGTGTTGTTTGTAAAAACAGTAGAACCCTTTTTGGTGCCATATTGAATGCTTTTAAAGAGTTTTTATATAAAATGTTCACCACAGAATAATGTAGAATGATATGCTCTTTATTTTAAAACTATTATCATTTCTATCATAGTCACGTAAAAAAGAACAGCAAAGAATCATTCAGACATTAAAATGGTTCTTAAGATGTCATTGTCCTCTAGATTCCCATTGCTTTTACCAACGAATCCCATTTGAATATATATATATATATGAACATTCTCACCATAGTCTTAAGACAAGACTGTATATTCCAAAACATAATCTAAACAGTGGCTAACTCTCTTGCTAAACATAAAAAAATTGCAAGAAAAGTTTCTTGTTAGATTTGATTGTGTCAAAACGTGTATGTAGCTCACAAACAAAACCTCACCAACCTTAATAGTGTTAACTGGAAAAGCCCTAAGGTTCCCGAAGGAGAGTTTACTGTAATAGACTGGAGCTTCTCAGAGATGCCGTGTGAGGAACCGAAAAACTCCCTCTAGTGGGAGATGAAGTGTAGACCTGGTGGAGCGTGGCTTGCCACTCAATGTGCAGTAGAGCATGTGTGTGCTATTTGGTGTGCATTTGCCTAAAACACTTCTCACAGTGAGACACCTGCAACCCTGCTTTGATGGAAGCCAATAACACACACACACACACACACTCACGTGCGACACACACACACACACACACTCAAGAAGGTTCACGCATATGCATATACACTTGCTAAGCTTTGGATGAGGCTAATATAATCACAGCCATTTTCTGCACGTTGGAAGTGTTGATGATGTGGAGATCTCATGTCTGTCATTTAAGCTCCTCTGATCTCTTTTCACTTTCATGTGTATTTGATCATAGATGCCCTTGACAACGGACATCACACGGCCAGTGCATTTGTTCTGGTGATGAGACAAGACACTTGTGAGATAAGAAAAAAAAAACATGAAACCAAGTTCATCTGTTTTTTTTGGTTACTAAACCACACCCTTTCCCATTAATATTCAAATGGCAGCTCTGCAATCAAGCCCTCTTTTATTTGCCTGGTAAAGAATCCACATCACACATTGTCTTGTACATTATTGTTTTCTCTGAGTTATAGTTTTAAAAAAAATTGTGCACCAAAAAGTCACAATTCATTTTTACATAACCTTTCCTCTAAATGGGTAGGATTAAGTGCTGTGGCGCTGAATGGGTGGATATGCCTGTATGAATGTGTTCCTTGGTCAGACATCTGTAAAGCAGTGAGTTCAAAATATTTTTGTTGGATGTTCATTTTCATGTATTGCCCATATCTAATGGCGAGTGAAATATATATATTGAAATTTTAACAGTAACTATGATTTGAGCTAAGCGAGAAATTCCAATTTCTTTCAAAGATTTGACCTTCTTTATGGTCCACATTTGTGACCTACATCTGTCATTGGTGTGAAAAGCCTGTGCCCTGAGACCATCCTCATGCACGCCTCCAAATCAGTAATGTCTCGTGACTGATCCACATGGTCATGGACATTGTAAAATTTCTTATCTGTGAAGAGGTCTTAGCTCTTCATAACGAGGGGAGAAAGTGTGGACAGCTCAGAGTCTTCAGTGCTAACGTAGCATTTACTAGCAGAAACTAAATCTGCTGCCGCACCATGAAGGCTGTGTGCGGATGCAAAATGTGCATGTGCCATCGAAAAGAATTCTGAAGTGGTCTTGTGGCCAGGAATCAGATTTGTATCAGTCAGTCTTTCCATTAATCCCAAATCAACAACAAGATGTCAGCAACCCGGTTAAACCCAATGATGACAGGTTTGCTATCCGATTTATGACCAGAGTTGAAAGTGGCTCAGATTTGATTAAAAAATATCAGGTTTGTGTAACATTGAGCCCAAAAATCTGATTGGAACAATCTGAAAATTGGAAAATAATGTAGCTAGTGTTCAGATGGCCTAGGACCTAGGGTGTTGGAGGCCAAGTGGGTAGGATTACTTGCCTCTCGTCCAAGAGATCAACAGTTTGGATTCTATCTTAAGCACACCACCACTGGGTTCCACAGCAAAACCCAGAAGTGTGGCAAAGTGCTCCAGTAATTAGGGAATGGAAGTTGCTTTGGATCGTATCTATTAAATGCTGGTAATGTTCCGTACTATTCTACTAAATCAATCATAAAACACTTTAGGAGAATGTTTTGTCAAAGTGAAGACATTTTATTATGTGCAATTTTGGGCCATTCATAAATCATAAAATGTTTACATACATTTATGTGCAGCTGGCCTCAGGGATAGAAGTTCATTACAGTTGTCGTAAAAGGCCTGGCCTCAAAATAAGAGAAGGAAAAGAGTAAAAGTGGTCTGAAGCATGACCAAAATATAGCACAACTATTCTGAAACACATAAAGGGTGCAAGACACGTGTTAAATGTGAAATATATCCATGCTTTTACAGCACTGTTCTCACACAGAGTGGGTCTCTATTCCTGCAATTACCTTCTGTACATAGATTTAGCCTTTCAATGCCTCAGTGTGGTAGTGCTATATGGAGAATGAATATATTTACACTGTTTTAATGCTGTGAATACCTTCCACCAGTTAGCAGATTGATGCCATAGACACACCGGTAGTAAAAGGTAGCAACTGGTGAGAGGTGATGCACTCAGATAGATGAGATCCAGAGTCATGTTTCTGTCAAATGCCAGTCCTACTGTGGGCGTACAGTGTAACTCACCAGCATGACCCATCTCATGCTTTAATCCCTTTGTACATAATCACTGGTAAAGACATTGTCATGGTACAACACCAGATGTGGCTGCCAGCTGCCCACACGGCATCTGATTCAATCAAGTGCAGGAAAAACACCTTTGTTTTATCTTTGATTTGTTTCAGGGAATTTATTCGATGCCTAAATTATTATTCCATAAGCATGCAATAACAACGCTACTGGAAACCTTATATCTTGGGGAAAGTGACATCACAAGCTAAAGTAGCCATGGTTTGGCCATTTGCCAAAATTCCTAGAGATTACTAGAAGCAGACATGAGGAATTTACAGAAATACTGTAAGAAATGACACGATTTATATTGTGATATGTGATGTTTGTGTAATTGTCAGTAATAGTGTTGCCTTATGATATTCCTGTAGGCTGTCTTATTATAATTTATAATATTGTGTAATTAAAACCATCTGGCTAATATTACGTAGGTCCTCCTCATCCCGCCAAAACAGCTCTGACCTGTAGAGGCACGAACTCCACAAGACATCTGATGTGCTGTGGTATCTGGCACCAAGATGTTAGCAAGTCCTCTAAGCTGCGAGATGGTGCCTCCAAGGAACAAACAAGCATTTCCAGCACATCCCACAGATGCTCGATCGGAGGAATTTGGAGGCAGAGTCAACTTGAACTTTTTGTCAAATGCTGTGTGGAAGAACACATGACCCTTGTCAAATGCACATTTTTCCTGGTTCATATATGTCAACTTGCTGCCAAACACAATTAATCATATTACAGGTCCTTTGTAATGAGATATTTCATGTTATTCAGTTGTTTTAATGTTATGTCTGATTGGTGTATCCTATAGCATACCATATATTTTGTCCACAATTGATGCAAGTTATTGGAAACAACTGAAGCAATCTTGAAGAAAGTTCTCTAGGTTTACTGCTCTCATTGTTTTATGAATAATTATTTACTTGTTGTGTGACATTTTTAGCAATGTCCTCACGTCAAACAAAAATAAAGTTGCAACAACTTTTTTGACACTTTTCAGTAATTAATATCCTTTATGTTGAACATTACAAGTCTGCAACTTTGTAAAACCTAAATTACAATCTCTGCCAACCAAGTTTCCTTTAGGAACGATTGATTATATAGACACTCGCAAAAGTGCCCAGTCACATCTGTAACTAGAAAAGTTGACCGGAGCATTAAAAAGTATATGTGGCCTCTCTTCTACTGGCCAGATGGAATGAGACAAGTGGAGCTGAGGGAGATGATGTGTTACATTAGCACCAAATTAACATCTCACTGGGTCTGTCAGCACATGTGTTTCTAGAGTGTTGAGCAATGATAGATTTAGTCTTTTTTTTTGCATTTAGCATCACAGTTCTGTTTGATGCATCTGTTTCCAATAGGGAAAATGCTTAGTGAATTACAGTTTTAGTGCTGTTCTTTAATGATTTCCCCCGAGTGTATGACTCATAGGCAAATACAACCGAACAATGTATTTACCAGGGGTTCTGCGTACACTAAGCTTGCCCCCAATGAAATGGAATTCGGTTTTGTTTGATTGATTGGTCTGCTTGGCATGGGATATAAGCTGTCTAGGATGGTATTGGACTGCAATCGTATTGAAAGAGAGAGGGATCGAGATAAGACCCCTTTTAAGCCTTGGTCACAGAGGTCATGGTAGAATACCAATGGGCAGATGTCACTGGTTGCTTTAGTCATAGAGCAAGAAGCTATATGCTTCCTTAAGTTATGATCAGTGAGAGAGACACACACCCCCTTCATGCAAAAAAGAGTAGGTTGTAGCTCTTCATCCTTGCCTCTGAGAAAAGAAAGCTGTAACAAGCTCCTTACCACAGACTATGGTAAAAAACTATCTGATACTATTTATTAAATAGCGTAATATTAAAAAAAAGAATTTAATGTGCATTCAGACAATATTCAAAGTCTTTTTCATAGAACTACAATCAACCATGGACGACTTGCCTCATTCCAAAACATCACACAGCCTCTCCCCCTTTAATATTCCACACCAAAGCTGCTCCCTCCATGGCTATATACATTTTTAACAATGATCCAAGGTGAGCTGACTTGCCCTCAGTGTCAAGCTCGCATTGCAGCCTAATGACTCTTTCCCCGTTTAATCCAGCCATATCGGACAACGCTTTAAATCTGTGTAATTTCCTTAGAAATGGCTATGCTGACCTATTGTTTAATAATTAGAATAAGTGTTAGTTATTCTGCCCCACAAAGAGCAAATCTGCTTCAACAAGCTATACTTTGACAAGGAGTTAATTACATTCCTGTGTAATTGACAAAAAGAATTGCTTAAATGCTAGTAGTAGAGTTATCATCATCCTTTATTAGCTGTATGGCAGTGTAGACGCAAACACGCGCTAACTATGATGCATTAGACACACTCCAAACACTTATGAGTGGACATTAACTGATGAGTGATGAGTTGCTATGTTTCATCTCTGGGGAAAAACTGAGAAGTGCATCTGGAGAAAATAAACGCCCTCTTGCACCTGCCACGCTAATTGTGATCACACACAAACACATACAGAAACATGTTTATTTATGCACACTCTTCTCATGTACATCACATCTTCACATGCAAAAATGTATAGCCTTGGATGTTCCTTAAGAAATCAATATGTCTTGAATAACTGAATTAATTTTCCTCTCCTATGACCTTGTTTGATTCCATGTAACTACTTTTGCTGTAACCTATTCACTCTGCTCCACCCCATACCTAACTGCATTCCTTTACGAGACTTTCTTTGAATGTAAATCATCAAGAAGATACTGGGGACAGAAATCTGTAACACAGAGTAACTTTACTGTCTGTAAATATAAAGAACCTGACCTTAATGTTCATGATCTGAACCAAAAGCGTGTTGCAAATTTCTAAATGAAGACTGTTGCAGGTTACACTCCACAGGTCGGCATCACTATTTGTCATCTGACTCCACTGATTTGCTTTTCTCTTCTTTTAACAAGTCACATTATTGACTGAACTAACAAGAGACAGCAGCACACCTGTTAACCACACTCGGTTCAGCCCTGCAGGCGTTTCCACGGGAATCCAAATGTAATCTCTCTCTCTGTGCAAACAGCAGGTATAACACAGGCAAACAAAATGGATTAGATCTCCTAGGTCCAAACAATGCATCTCAAACAACGAGCTGTGATCCCTGTATTTGTCTCCATTACCCCCAGGATAGATATACAGAGAGTTTTCTTACCTGCACTGGCTGGATACATCCGAGCCTGACCTCGAGCAGTTCATTCTTTCACTGCACGTCTCCGCTGTCCCCTTCTACGTCTCCCCTCCTTCGTGTTCAGTCTCTCCTCCTTTTGGCCTCTCTCTCTCTCCCTCTCTCTCTCTCCCTCTCTCTCTCTCTCTCACTCACTTTGCCACACTTCTGTTTCTCTCTTCACTTGTGGGAGTCTAGAGGGATAGCACTAACATGTCTGTATCCTCAGCATGGAGGGTCAAGTTGCATCTGGTGATGATAGGTAGACGAGGATAAGGATGAGAGGAGGTGAGGGAAGTGTCCCCAAACAAGGAGCAATTCTGTTGGCAGCCTTACTGCCTCGTGACAGCAGTGAGAGGCATCTGGAGGCTTGCAGTTGTGATTTCTGACTGGGAAAAGGTGTGAGTGCAGGTGGGGAACTGAGCAGAGCCGAGCATGGAAATTCCCTGCCAGAAGTGTGTTTGGAGTGAGTGTGAGGAATGGAGTGAGAGTGAATTTGTGAAGGTGTGTCAGATTGAATTTTTGTGGTGTACACAGGCCTTATCCCCACAATCTGTCTGAATGTGTGTGAGTGTGTATGCAGGAATGTGAATGGTGCGCTAAAACGTGTGTCCTAGTGTAGACTTAACTACATGTCAGTTTTCAGAGGTACTGAGTGTGAGTGTTTGAGTAGAAAATGTTTTTAAGCTCAGCTAAACCTTCCTCCTCAATCAGCTTCCTAATCCATAGCCGCTATATGCTTCACTGCAAGCAACCTACTTCTCCAATCTTAAGCAAAAATAAAGATAAAGTGAAGGTGAGGCCGAAAAACAAATTCAGCAACTGATTAAAATGGCTGACAAGAATGAAAAAGTATCTGACCTCCTCTGCTCCGGCTTCTGGACTTTTTTACGAGTGTAAAGAACAGTCCATGCATCCATGAAAATGCAGTTAGTTTTGGCAAAACAAGTTCACCTGGTTTCGCTGTTTTCAGAGTTTGTGATTGTGTCCAAAAATCCAGAAAGCCTGTTAAAAAAGTCTTATATCTTGTTGCAAAGTCATTTTGGTGCAACTTTTCCAAAGCTATGGCTCCGAGTAGATCAGATTCGAAAGCAGTTCTAGACCATTATGATGGCAATCCAAAAATGAAGCAGCAGGTTGTGGAGATTTCTTTGCAGGTCCAGCTTCAGTGATGGACGTGCTTCAGTGGCCTGTCAGGGATGTAGAAGTGCACTCATGCATGCTGCTCTCCATGCCTCGGCACCACAAAGCCTTCTGAGCCCTGATCATGATGCTGTACGGATTTATCCTCCCTCACATATCTCCCTCCCTCCTCACTATCCCTCTCCCCCTCTCCCGCCCCCCAACTCCCTCTCTCCTGTTCTCTCTTACCACACTGTATGTCTAAGCCCCTCCTCAGCAACCATTCTTTACTACTCTCATTACTAGAGCTCTCATTTTTTGTTCATTCCAATATTTTTCTTCTTATGCTTGTCCCTCTTTCACTCTCTAAAACAAATCAATTTTTATGCTGTTTTTTATCGTTTCGCAATACATTTTAGGCACCTCTACTTTCTTGTGAATTTGGTCAGTTTCTTGCAAGGTTTCCATTTGGTTGACTGAGATATTTTCTATAATTGATCATTTTCTACTGCTCCATATCTCCCTCAGCAATTGTCCTGCTGGCTGGGTCTACTCTCCAGCTGCTGGTTGTCTCATGCGGGTGTATGGCTGCTGTTCACTTTAATGTTTTTATTTAATTCACTCTCATTCTCACTTACTTCTTTTCTCTAACCACCTATTCCTCACCATGGTTGCAGGTACCCAGAGCATATCCTGGGGTCAGTGGATGTGAAGCTGGAACCAGCCCATCAGGTATATATATTTTGTGATGTCACAAAAACCAGTACAGGAACATATAATTGTCTATGCATGATCTAGTGATTAAATTCTGCCTAGTCATATTGAGATTATAAGGAATGTGTCATTTTAGTGTTCCTTTTAAATGAGGCACAACACTGAGCCAGTCAAAATATAGGTCATGTGTATACATCAGTATTAAAGGTGCAGAAACAAACAGCCTTTTTAATGAATCACGGGAGGTTAAAATGTGGTAATGTGGGAATACATGACTGTTTAATGCACTACATGACTCAAATGGCACAAAATGATAAAATCAACAAAGTAAAACCAACAAAAGAAAGTAATAAGGATGAAGAAACAGGATAGGGGCACTTTAAATAAACCCGTTAATTCAGTGAATGAAAGTATATGTCAATTAACTTCGACTCTGCTGCCCTGTATGTCTACAGTTTAGGCCATGAAGTCAGTTTCAGGGTAAAATGAGGTGTAAAAATTCATCTGTCATGACATCACAGAGTGCTGGTGTGTGTTTAAGCAAGAAACTGGTAAGTGTTATGAAGCTTGTCTGGCCTGTCTCATTGCTGACATGTTTTTAAATAAATGTGCTTAATGCCATGACGTCCTTTACTCCTGTACATCCTGTTGGGGGAAGAAAGCCAGTGAGACGCTGTCACCACTTTTCACATCGTTCATGCTTCACAAATGTGTTCATCTTTTTGTTCATCCTCATTCTGCTCCCTCTATTTTCTACCGTGCATTTGGGCAGACTTTAAAGAGCTCTCGTCTCCTTTCATACCACGTCAGCTCAAAGGGAAGTCTGTAAATTGTCTGAAGTGCTTTGTGCATGCGGCAGCTTTTAAGCAAAGCTAAAAATACAGTGGAGCTATTTTGGAACAGGCCAGGTGATGACACGCTGACAGGTGCAGCAGCTAATGTCTCATTGCTTTAAACATGCTCTGGTACAACTCGACATAAACCTAGCATGAAGCTGACACAATCACCAACACGTTGCATATAAACGAGCCCACACATTTGTATTCCTTGTGGTTTTAAGGCAATAGATGTTTTATTTAACTTATGTAGTGTAATTTGGCCTTAACTCTTCACATGTTGAAAGTGTTTCTTTTTTAGGAGGTCTGTGCATGGCTAGTTGCTGAATATTTACCATGTCTAAGTGCAATAATAACAAAACTGTGTTGGACTCTGGGTCTCCGGGACTGGATCTGATGGCTTTGGATGTGAGGTGTTTTAAAGGTTTTGTCACCCACATTCACCTGAATTGTGACCTCAGTCACACAAGTCTTGATGTTGAAGCAAGATGCGTTCAATTGCAAGGCCATGTGCTGTGGCAGGACTGTCATGTTGGTACTGATGTGAGTTCTGTGTCCCTCGGGTGCTGCAGGTTGGTACATGTATCATGTCAGGCCTGTAGGAGAAGCTGTGCAGGGTCAGGTGTTCCCACAGGGCTCAGGTGGACTCTGCCAGCCCGTCAGGTGTCTGTACGCAGACCAGCACGCCCAAGGCGACGACTGCCTGGCTAACACTGCATCAGATGGGCCACAAAAGCGAAAAATAGCAACAGTGTGGAAATATATAAATATTGCAGTGCATATAAATAAATCCACTCTTTTATCTTTCATCTATGAAATGTGACATTTTCGAATAGTGGCTGTTGTGCTGTTAGCTATTATTAGCAAGCCTTTGGTCTAAGATGGCAGGAAATCAAGAAAAAAAAGTGCATTAGGGTTAACTTTGCTGTCAAATTCCCAGGAGGAACATCTAGAAGGATGTTGATGAGGCTTGGTTTTGAGCGATGAAAGTCGAAAGCCAACCACAAATGTTTGCAATTACTCGGTTGGGACATAAATGATAAGAAAATACATATGCCTCACCAGTGTCTTTGAATAAATCACATCTTGCGTGATTATTTTCTTTTGAAAATGCAATCTGCCAATCACAGCTAATGAGTTTACTTCTGTCAAATTTGTTTACTTGTTAATTTGTTATTCCTTTTTTTCTGACTTGTAATTTGATGAATCGCTGTTGTAACTTGTCAAGCTTTGTTATGTGACTCTTTCTGTCCTTACTCAACTGATTTATACAATGAAAAAAACAATTTATAAAAAGATATCACAACATTTAAAATCAAATGGAAATATGGAAACGATGCATCAGACGTAATGCATTCCAGTGTCATTTCCTCAGTGATCAATTAAGCACAGGAATGTTTATTATAAAAGGAATGAACATCATGCTCATCAGAGGGAAAGCAGGATACATTTTGTGTGGCATCTTTTTGCTACCATGTACAGACTCCAAGCAAAAAGGCCAAAAGATCAAAGCAACAAAAGACCCCTTTCATTGTTCTTTTGTCCAGTTGATTTGAGTTTGGGTGAATGCTGGCAGTATTTGGCCTCTTTGGAATTAATATCAGTTCTGTCCTTAAGATTTTGGACTTAATACATCTGTTTTGGTTGACAAGATACAGAATAGTCCATGTCAGATTTCCTCAATCACAGCCACTGACATGGCAGCTCAGATTGCTCTGTTTTGCGGGCCAGGGCAAAGTAGCAAAACTGGCCAGCTAATTTGATGATCCCCAAAGGACATTGTGGTGGGGCTGGAGGTAGAACTGGAAATAGATTTTCTCCCTACGTTTAATGAAAAGTGCTAGCTGTGTACACAGTGACCGTAAAGCACTCCATTCCAGAGGAAATACAAAGAACTGCAGATGGAGTTGGCGACCCTGGGTGGATGGTAATGGCTTTGTCCAGTGGGAGGTTGTATAAAGTAATGGCGCTGGCTTTTGGACAATAATTCTGTGGAGGATACTCACAATGCCAGGAGTCAGACACAACACTGAGGTGCCTCTAATCAACATGAAAAGCTCTTACACACAACATTGTTTTAAATAGCACAACAGTTTAGAAATGCCCTTTTTTCAGTGCCCAATTTAGCTTGAAATTCTTAAACACTCAGTGTTTTCTCAGAGTGTCTCACTGAAATGGAGCATTAAAAAAAAGAAAAGGTTTATGAAGGTATGAATTCTCTCCTGACTGAGCGAAGGGTTGCTCACAGCTCACAGCTCGCAGGTTTTGGCACGTTTCTATGTAACAGATTTAGCTTTCCGAAAGAATCCTTGCACTTCTGCTGTTCCTCCAGAGTGAGACATCTGCACTAGGCTTGTTTCTCCCTTAACTGCATCCACTGGCTAAATCTGGAGAAATTCAGACTTCAGATTCAAGCGGCCTATAATATTGTGGTTATTTTACTTCTAATTAATCCTGCAGTTGGTCTTATACTTTTAAGTGGTCAGAGCATTTGTTAATGTGAAAAAAATGCTGAAACAATGCTTTGATGGCACGCAATTATTTGTAAACTACTGTAAGCTCAGTAGAATGTGTGTAAGTCTGAGCAAGCACATCATAACTCCATAAATCAGTCCACGGAGGGTGAAGGAGAAGCACAGGTTTTGTGGGAGGTCAACTCCAAACACTGGCCCTCAGAGACAAAACCAGAGGAAGAAATGTTCTCTGAGACAATAAACAGCCTGTACAAGGACACAAGGGGAGACCAGCACATATTGTTCTTGAAAGTGCTCCATTCACATTTTGCACATTTTGTAAGGTAAGAGTACTGGAGTGTGAAACTGTGGACACACGGTCCTTTTGTGATCTCTTAAAAAGTTTGACCAGTCTGTAAAACAGGCGAACTGCAAGAGAATTATGAACAGCCAGAAGTTGATTCTCTCACAATGAGAACAGAAAAGTTTACTGGGATCAGAATGACAAAAAAAAAAAAAAAATTGCCAACTGGTCAAGTTCAATGATCATAAAGCCTGAGGTAACCCTTTTTTTTACTGGCCAGATGGCAGCCTGCTAGGCTGATGAGTTTGGCTCCATATGCACAGTCACACCTGCAGACTGTCTGCTCCCTGCACACTGGGCTGTGGTGCAGTACAAGACAAAGTGGCCAAAACATAGCAAGTCCACGGTTCAAGTGGCTACAAACCATTTTAACAACATTGCCTGGGGCGAAAGCCTATTAACACCTGTTCATCCTGATTGCTATGAGACTAGGATGTGTGCATCAAGATATCAGTACCAAAATGCACATGCAAAGACCAGGTAGGGTCAGAAAGATACAAAACTGGGGCATAAGTGTCTGTGCCGATGCGAGAAGGTGAAACGGAGCTGACTTTGAATGTGAACTTGTCCTGTTTGGCTACTGATGTTGTCATAACAAAGCTTTATATCACCAAAATGGACTTTTATAAGAAGAATATTTAAAAAATATTAAATTTTATATTTTTTTCATAAAAGAAGCTCTTTTTTATGTATTCCATTGACAGAGTGGGTCACTAAATTGTGGTGTTCTTAGTAAGTGCAAAAATGGGTATTGGTGCGCTTGCAGTTGATTGTTTATATGTTTTTCATAGTACAATAGTACATATTATTGTATCGGAGCATTCATAAACAAGATTGAAGGGGCAAAAATAGATCAAAACATACATCATATACTGTAAAAAGTGTGTGTGCATTTATGTGTTTGTTTGTGTGTGTGTGTGTAGGCCTTTGTTCATTGCTTATATTCTTATGGCATCTGTCCCTCCCTACACTTGACCCTATCTTAGATGATCAATTTAAAGCACGTCCGTTTGAAGGCCAAGTTACTGGGGCTTTCCATTCCTCCGGCCCCTAAAAAGGGTCCCATAACTCCCATCTGACAGTTCTACTTCTCTGAAACACATGAGCTTGTGTTACCTCTCAAATTTTACCCCTTTTTTGTTTGGGTCAGCACTTTGTTTTATAGTGTCATGGTCATGCACCATAAGTTTAGAAAGGGTCTGTCATTCGAGTCCTTTGCTTGAGTGGTTTTCAGGGTTCCCTGTTTAAAACCACGAATCCATACGTCATCTGAAAAACCTGTCCACCCCTCTTGTGATGTGGACCAGAGAGATTTTTTGGACATTCGTCCTTCCTATAAAAAAAAGCTCCGTTATTTTCACATTGTCTGTAATATTTTAAGGAACGATATTTTTAGGAACATTCACATTTAGATGTTTTGCTCAGGTTTATCACATTATGTGTCCTATCACTAAACACAGAGTATTGTTTGCATTTTCAATGGTCCAATCATGTCTGTTTTCTCTTTATATTCTTTAGTAATGTGAAGGCATGCTTAATCCTTATGATTGAAATAATATAGAAGTAACTATCATCACATTAGCTAGATCTGTTTAGAGATGGCTAGCAGTTTTTTCCACAAATTTATATTTTAGAAAGGCTGTATGATCAGCTCGGTCACTATGGACAGGGAGATGTGATAAGCATGCCATCTGCAGGCTCTTTAGCTCATGCACATGAACAGCTAAAAGATATAAGACACGAAGGTAAGATATGACAGATTTAATGTCAGTTTGGTTTCTGTAACATAAATTTCATCAATAAAACCCAACAATGGTTTTTACCAAAAGGGCTTGTAGAACAGGTCACATTTTAGTTACATAATACTTTGAATGGTGCTGAGATGTTCTAAGGTGTCTTTCATATTCTGGTCAGGTGTAAAACTATTGATACTATTGATACTACTGACGCAGCACTGATCAAGCATCATCCTCTCAGAGCTGCTCATCCTGAACCTCTGTTGCTTAAAAGTAGTCTTTTCAGTCTATGGCCCCTGGGGTGGAAAGAACTTCCTCTTGCAATCCGATCTGCAGAATCCCTCTTTGCTTTCAAGACCCACCTCTTTAGGTAGCACCCTGGTGATTTAATTGTTCTATCCTTTTTTCTTGATTTCTTAATATTAAAAAAAACTTTTCCACAGTTATTTACATTTTTTCAGAGGAATTAACCTCTGACTTTGTTTTTTTGACAGGGTTTGCTAACCTGTGTAACTTAGCAGGTAGTAACTTGGTAAAAAGAAGTTGTTGATTTTAGCATAGCTTGACGATCAGATCTGGACTCTGCTACTGAAGCACTGATGTAGTTCCCTCTGGATAAGAGCGTCTGCTAAATGGCATAAACGTAAATGTAAACGTATTGGAAAAGTAAAAGCATTGTTACACCTGCGAACTCATGACTCATGCACGAAAGAACATTTTAGACCTGTGGTGGTGGACTTTGGTAGAGCGCCCATCTGATGTAAAAATCACTAAAATGCATATGGTTGAAACATTGTTTACATTTAATAGAAATAAAAGTACTGTTGAAGTAAAAGTACTGTAACTACACATCTGTGTAGTTTTAACACTGTATCCCAAACATCCGACACCATCAAAAACAAGGTCTATATTTAGTACACGTCTGGGGGAAATTCACTCAGTCAGCAATTTAGGCGTTCTAGGCACAAAGAGAAGGGGTCAGAGGGCATGATGTGAAACTGAATGTTGGGCGATTTTTTATTCCGATGGGTTGCATAATTTTTGCCCTGGGGGTGTGCCGTTCTTTCGCGATCTGATAAAGAAATTGGCCGTTCTTTGAAGGGGAATGTTTATATCAGTGAGTGGTGCTAAAATCTCA
Source organism: Ladigesia roloffi (assembly GCA_037577295.1). Classification (NCBI taxonomy): domain Eukaryota; kingdom Metazoa; phylum Chordata; class Actinopteri; order Characiformes; family Alestidae; genus Ladigesia; species Ladigesia roloffi. The sequence continues at coordinate 31,099,267 of JBBKCR010000101.1, forward strand.
GGTTTCGCCTGCTGGTGCACTTGATGGTGCTTGCTGTATTTGTGTATAAACAGTGTAAAATGTGAATGTGCCATGGGGCTGATGTGTGGAAGATACAGGGAGATTCTGCTATTCTGCAGATAGCAGTTCTCTCAGAGGTGAGATTTCAAGTTCACACCGAGCTGCACCTCAGATTTCGAAGAGAGCATCACACATTTTGAATTTCCATTCGTTAATGGATCATATCAACACTACGGAGTTTTTGTTATCCCTAGATTACAGAACTGTGGTTAAGAGTGAAGCTTTTTTCTGGCTTTTGCATTATGCATCTTATTCTGCAAGCATCAGTTTAGCAGTAATTTCGATTTACAATAGACTGTTTCCCCACACATCCTCAGTCTAAGCATAAACCTCACTGGATCCAGCCTACAAAAGATTCCTATTACGCCATAGTAGCGGATACAACCCTCATGGTTTAAAAATAACACAATACTGTACTGCCCTCTAGTGGTGACTTGGAGGGGATTTGGAAATAAAACGAAGCAAGTTATGCTGTTGGTAACACACTTTTATTAAAAAAAAAGGGAAAAAGAAAAACAAAAAATGGTATCTAGTTAAGAATTCCTGTAAATTTGCAGTGTATTTGAAACATTAGTGTCCGTAGTAAATCGGTAGTATCAAACCATGTTAGCATTGATAAGCGTCTTATTCAATTTTCCGTGTCTTTGGTGTCACTCCATATAAAGTATTACAATATTGTTCACTGTTCAAGTGCAACACAATAATTAAGAATAATAACAATATAGTATCAAACAACATGACTTAAATACACAATACAAAGAGCTGCATTTCTTAACACTGACATTTGTTCAATACATGTACCCTGAAGAGCATTAGAAGATAAAGAAGACAAGCTGGTATTATTAGCTAGGTCCACTGTGAAAATTGAAATATTCAAAAAGCAGGACCATTTTCTCTGCCCTCATGCTCGCTTGGTCCAAGCTCAGTGTCATATCCAAAAAGGAAAATGCAGTCCCATTAACATTTGTAACTCATAATTTACAAACAGGATGAAATATTCTGTACATATATGCAAAATATGGTGAAACAATGGCTTCACGCTAATCCCTTCTTCTGAGTCTGTTCAATCTCTTTTAGCATTCACATTCAGGTCCAGTAAGGGGAATGAACCCCAAGTATCTGCGCGTAATGGAAAGGTCTTGGGCACTGTTAGCCATGAGTCACTGCAAAATATCTTCACTGAAGTAAAACCCTGTTGACTTTGAGCACTACCTCATGTTGTAAACAGCAGTTGTGTGTATAAATTGCGAGTGCAGACTGTCATTAGACTATGATATCTTGCAGCTGGTCCTTGCGCAGTTCTGGGATGGACTTAGGGGTGGGTAGATGAGTTTGGATTTTTTTGTTCCGTTCCTCTTCTTCACACTGCTGGCTATGACAGAGTAGGAACGTCCGTGCATCATGCGGGCGTTGAGTCCGTTGGCCATGGAGAAGGACTTGAGGTGGCTCTTTAAGGCAACAGGTAGGGGGAGTTTGTCCACCAGGTGCACAGGCGTGCAGGAGACAATGGAGCGGCAGCACAGGTCCTGCAGACTCAACACTGCAAAGAAGCACAGAGGGACAGAGACATATCAGATACAGAATTTTTATTGTCAAAACAGCAATATACACAGAATACAGCGTATCAAAATGCTGTTTTCACTCCTAGCCCTGCATGATGCATTTATAAGAATATTGAGATATATCTACAAGAGATGGAAAACTAGAAATTACAAATAAATAGTAACCAAATTTAAGTAAGATTAAATACAAAGGGACTAAAACTAGCTAATTCTACATACAATAACAAAGACAGGACAGGAGACAAAGTGGTCATGAGCAATTTTAGTAAAGTAAGACTTTGTGCAGGTGGTATTTGGACACCAGGTTCAGATTATTTTATTTTATTGTGGACAGACAGGACAAGGACATGTGCAAATTGTACAATGCACAAATATAACATGAGGTACATATGTTCAATAACCATGTGACTGAGGTGTGCAAAAAAGCATATTGATAAGAACATATAAGCTCTCTCCAGGAAGAAAAGGGTAAAAGAACAGTCTTACTCAACAGCCCTCATTTTATCCAGCTACCTGAGAAACCCTGCTTTGTGAAAAGCATAAATGTCAAATTCATGCAATATCTATAGCTGGGCGCAGTGGGTAGCTTTGTCGCCTTATAGCAAGAAGGTTCTGGGTTTGATTCCCAGCCAGGGTTGCTGAGGGCCCTTTCTGTGTGGAGTTTATGTCCTCTTCATGTCTGCAAGGGTTCCTGGTGGATGCTCCAGTTTCCCCACAGTCCCAAGACTTGCCCATTTTAAAGTACCATTGTGTGCTTTGTAAAGCTTTTAAGAAAAAACTTGACATTAGTATGCAAGTGTGCCATTTGCGTGTATGCAGTACAAACATGCCAGTACATAAAGATTGGCATTCAAAGAGTAAAATGATCAGCCAAAACACGAAGTGCCGATTAGTCCTAGTTTATAACCTTAAAATGAACCACAGCCAAAACAAACCTTAAAGACTTGTGCACACACACACACTGTAACTTAAAACAAGTTATTGGAGATTTCCATTCTGTTTATTCTGGATCTACCTGCCTTTATTTAAAGGCCTTGTAAGGCCCAGGAATAGTCATATTGAGATTTGCTTGCATTTATGACCACTGGGTGTCCCCGAAGTGAGTTTAAAGGTTTTAAAAAACCTTGCATTCTTTTGGCCTACAGAGCATTCCTTGGCTGCATACGTAATTGCTGTGTAAATTCATGTGGTCACTCAGTTATGACTAGCCTAGGTTTAAATGGAAGCTGTGATTGCTTATCTAAATGCTTTCTAAATAAATTCAGGCCCTCTGTGCTTGACATACTTTCATGCCATATGTTGACATACATTTAATAATCACCCATATGCTGCTGAATGAAAAATATATCAGGGCATCCTTTTTCCTCAAGCTGTGTTCAATGTCTTATTCATGTTCCTGCATCACAGGCAGACCAATCAGTACCTCAATAATTGCGATAGGTCAGACTGTGATTTAAATAGTGCTGGTTAGTAATTGGCAACATAGGACAGGGTTCTTACCTTTGTTGGGTCTCCAGAGTCTCTCCATGCCGTGACGCATTAGAACAATGCGAGCCAATTCAGTAAAGGACTCTGTGATGTTGAAGTTGCACAAGGGGCTGACCTCAAAGAAGGTGACCCCCAGACGCTCGGCGAAGGCCTGGGCATTCTCGGTGGTCACCTGGCGCTTAAAGGCCAAGTGCAGCCGGTTCCCCACCAGGATCTTAGGCACTCCTGGTGCATGCTGTGAGATACACAATGAATGATCCAAATTAGTAGATTATAATCTGTTTAGTGATTTTTAGATTCATTCTTATTTCATTCAACCAAATAATTAAATTCTTATACCCAATTAAAATCTTCTACCCAAAATATACATTTGGATTTCGGTTTCTTGAGAATATTAGAGAGTAAAGCTATTGAAAATCAGTTGTAGACATTCTTTGCTTTTTGAAGTGTCTGTTGATCTTTTAAAGGCTTTTATAATGAGGAGTAATAACTTTTGTTGTTCCATTACATCGATTATGCACTATTCTCCATGATGCTGTGTATATTATCAGAAAATGCCACATGTGACCATGACAATATTCACATAACAGTACAGAAGGCCTGTGCTGAAACACTCAATGTGGGGTGCAAATGCATTTTACCTCATCAATCTCTTTGATCCATCTGTCAATTCCATCAAATGACCAGCGATTTGTGATGTCATATACAAGTATAACACCCTGTGAATGACCAGTTATACATTATGTAAGATGACACAGAGCATAACATGACATATTTTTATACAGAGATAAGTGTAAGGTTACAGGTTATAATGAAATTTATACAGAAATCCACAGGTGAACATGAACTTTTCAACCTGCTATAAATATGCTGCGCTACCTCCTGAACCCTCTTAGTTCTAGACCCAGTAAATTCTTTATTAGTTCTCGGAGAGAAGGTATGCATAGTTTAATGATTTTATCTGCATGAAATAGCAGACCCACTGTGGCGTAGTTTCCTCTCACTGTGGGCATTATTATGATATGTGCATGAGCCAGAACAGGAAAATGTCACATCGACAGAATGAGTCCACCCTGTTTTGACCACATACCAGTCTTTAAACAGGAATCGCTGACCTCTGGGTGGAGCATTAAATAACAGCAAATAAAAACATAGAATTTCATCAACAGCTCCAAATGTCTAATGCCCAGGTCTGCTTGCTTGGGACTTTTTAAAAAGCAACAGCCGTTTTATTATTAAAAACACTGGTTATTATCAGAAATACAGTGGGTCTTAAGTGGAACAGACTGGTCAAACTGTTGTTTCTTAGTCCTGGTTACCACAAAACTGTAACTGCTACATTTTATAAATGTTCTTAACCTATATAACTTAGCCATTTAGTGAATGGGCATTTCCACTAAACTATTAGAAAACTAAATAACTAAATGCCTGGAGTTGAGACAGTGTACACATAATTGAGGCGACCTCACATATACAACTACAATGGAATATTTTACTGATAAATAAAGAAAGTGAAGCTGTACCATTGACGGCACTAGCACGTTTATACTCTATATGGTCATTATTTTGAGTGTATAAGTTAACTTCTACCATATGATTATGTTTGGGTACTTCTACGGCTTAACAATGCAATGATATTTGTGCTGGTGTCTGTGTGCGTACCTGTGCTCCTCTGGAGTAAGAGCGGAAGATGGTGCAGAATCGTCCTTGTCCAGAAGTGTCCCTGCAAAACAACAACAAAACTGACTTTACAGCATTCTTGTTTTTGTTCTTCTCCAGATTTCCAGCAGCTCAGATGTTTATATAGTTACACTTTGGCCTGAGTTTGGTAAAGTGCTTTGGCTCCTGCTGCATGGTGCCAGGTCAGCAGACCATGAGTAGAAGCAGAGCGTTCTGAATCATTTACAGTACATGGCCTGACTCTACAAGCGGCCGGGTTGCGCTAGTTTACCGCCAGGGGTAGAGGATGAATTATTATAAACACACTTCACCAAGAAGCCTCATCTGTCGAGATATAATTAATAATTTAAGGCTGACTCAAGTGAGAGTGCAAGCCTCTAAAAATATTCTAGAATTTAAATAAGGTTTGTGGGCACGCTTGGCAAAGAGTGACTCGGCGGTACGCTTCGCTGGAAAACTGTGTTGAGCAATGGTATAATTTACATACTTTGACTTTTGGCATGTTCTCTTCATATTTCACTAACCAGAAAATCAGATCACATCCTGCACATGAAGGTACAGTTTCAGGGGCAATCCAGTCTCTCCTCAGCTTACTAACAACTAACTGCTCTTGGAAATACAGCAGGGGTCCATATGTGCACAGCATCTAATATAAATTCAAATTTATGACTGAACATCCAAAAAACTGTTCTACACGTGTTTGGAAAAGGCTCAGGGTTATGACTGTCACTCCTTTCCGATTCACTTGGAAAACTGGCAGCAGCAGCCGCGTTCATTCTGATGCAGATATACTCACCAAAGCTGCAGCTTAACTCTGCGCCCATCAAGCAGAATGGTAGTTGTTTTATAGTCGATTCCTGCAGAAGACAACAGAGCACACAAATGAGTCTTTTTCAGTCCACCTTGTTTAGGAGCATTTTAAATGCACTGATCCTCAATACTCAAGTGGTTACATTAAAACATGCCTAAGCCAGTTGTATTCAGATGCTAAAATAAAAAGGAAAAGAAATATGTCTGCATCTTGCATCTTCCTCTGCTCTAGTGAACAGTCTCTGGGCAACTGAGAAGAACACAATAGGGGTACAATACTAACAAAGGGAAAGTTTAAAGACGTCTCTTTGATTGTTAGGAGTGCTTAGTGTCACTTCTGAGAGGTCTTTGACTCCGAACACAAACACACGCAGCGATCACTCAGATCTCTTCTGAAGAGCTCCATGGCCCATCGTGCATTCCTCTCCGACAGCCAGGCCGAAAGCAAATACTGTGGAAATATACATGCTCCCTCTCTGAGGCATATCTCAGTGACAGCATGGGGCTTTGAATTATCCACCCTGCCAGAACAAAGCCAAGTTAACCCATCACACACTCAGCCAACATACAGCACAAGATCATGGAAAGTGACCAGGATAGCACTAATGTAGGTAGGTGCTAAAATTTTAGAGGGAACAAAATATTCTCTCAAACAGATCAAACACACAGACAAGACTTTAAATTTAATTAAATGTCCTTGCAGGCCATGACACAATACCCTTAAACCCTTATACCCTTTAATAATATTTCTATTAAAGTCAATATTTTGACCTGTTTTATATTACTTTTGGGCTATTTTATGGTAATCTAGAAAGTGTATGGAGTGTCCTATACTACTATGACATGCACCTCAATAGGCTTTTTAAGGAAGCCTGTAAAAAACCTGCACGTCTTTTTTTATAAGGGTTTATTTACATCGTCAACAAAAGTGATTTTGGAAAAACAAAAGCAATGACCTTGACACTGCCTTTTTACAGAGCATGAAAGGCCAAAGGGCCTTTTCCTTACACAGATCATATTCTTGACACATTTTAAATAATATATTATTTCAGAGGGCAATCCTAGACACCCATTTGACAGGAAGGAGGCCTTGTGTTCCCATTTTTGTATGGACATTTCTCCAATAACCAACAAACCTAAGCAATGTCTTTGTACATAAGATGACATTTAACAACAAGACTTAACAAATCCCAGAATGTTACTCTAGCTAAACCACCAATGAAAATCAAAAAGCCTGTCTGTGGGATACAGCCTTCCTGTTTGTGTGGGCAACCTCTGATTCATCTCGACAGATTTTTTATTCTTTTTTTCACACCAACACTTTATGTCTCCCTGTGCAATTACCCAGTTCCGTGCACCTCTCTTCTCTTTCCTTTTCACCACACAGTGAGGAGGCACGCATGTTTCCTGACAGGATGACACTTATAGAACCAACAGGAGAGAGCCCTAGGAAGTTGAAAGCTTCAGTAGGTGATGACGTACTCGAGCGTAAGCTCAGTCGTGCAGAACTGTCGCTGGCACACGCTCCCTGGTACAACAGCACACGAGCATCTGAGCAGACCAAAGCACAACACAAGCACCCTCTGTTTTCCTGGACCTTTGAAGAAACTGGCTGTTTTGTTAGCCCGATGCAGTGCAGTTATCTTCAAGCTAAGAGCACACAGACCGCGAGAACCGGACAGAATTTTATACCTCCTGACCTTAAGTTAAATACGGTTTGAAAGGTTGAGGAACACATCAGGGACCTGGGTAGCTAGATGAACATCAGCTCATTCTCCAGCTAAGCATTTCCCTTCCCAGTATCAACATACAGAAGAGCAGCTGAGAAGCTTCTTTCATCAAAGACTCTGAGACAGAGAGCACTCTCTCTAAACACTCATCTCAAAACAACCTACCAAAGAGGGTTGCAAAAAACGTTTAGACAAGCAATTGAATATTCTGCTCTTTTACTGCCAGAAAGCCTTGACTACCACAGTCCCTGTAGCTACATTTGTTCAGTGCCTGGGAGTGAAGAAAAGCAGAGTTATATAAGAGGTTATGACAAAAGTAATAATTGCATCAGACTGAAGTCACAAGAGAGTCTTCTGCAAGCTCGCTGCACTCCACAGTTATCACCTAAAAAAGAGACCCCCCCTCCCGCCAAATCTATTCCATGTTCACCACTGTTAAAGTTAATCACAAGTCGGGAATCTGCACTATTTATTGTCTGAGCCTTGGGTATGTTATAGTCTGTTTGTAGAATAATTGTCTCTTAGCAGCTGAGCTTGGGGGCCAAAGAGGGAAAACGCTGCCAAAGACAAAGTACATGAATCAACTGTGAAATTTGAAGGCGGACATGGTGGCGTAATGCTTTATGTATGCATCACTCTCCCACGAGGAATCTCAGTTAGGACTGGTTTGGACTGAATATTACCTGCTTTGAACAGAGCACAACGAAACAGGCTCGATTAGAAGGTGATTTCTGCAGCACAACCAGCAATTTCTCCCTGATGAAGTGAAGCAGTTAATGCTTTGTTTAGGAGCACATGACTCATTGTTACTTTCTGCAACTATTATGAGAAGTACAGCCATCAAGTACCAGTAAGCTGCAAGGAAAAGGTGAACAGAGAGCAGCCATGAAAGCATTCTGAGACCAAGCACCGTCTGACCCTTAGCGAACAGGTTGTCAATCAAATTAAATGCAGGGGCAATCTTCAAGGTAACAAGATCTGTGTATGGAAGCAATCTCCACGTCCTAAACAGAACAGGTGTAATCTAACCTGTGCAAATGAGGCTCAGAATAACCCAACAGACCTTGGACTTTTGACTGTGTGCACTCTGAAAATGGCAGTGGACATGACCAGAGGTCTCCCACACGTTCAGAATACAATAAACTGAAATATTTCATTTTGATTTTGTTCACAAACAGTCCTTAAGCTTCTATTATCAACCTCTAAAGGAGACACGCTATTTTCTCTTAGGATGTAAAAAACATGATGTGTTTATAAGTGCATCAGGAGCACTGCCTCCAGCTTTGTTATCCCCATGGCATTTCGCTGAAACTGATTTGTCTCATGGGAGCAGCTATTTTTTCCGAAACAGGCTTTGGGTTACTAGAGTTCAACCACTAATCATGGTAAAACACATGCGTCACTATCTGACCTAATATTTCTAACCACATGCTGAGCAGAATAATTAAATAACACCTACAGGTGAGGCGCCTGGAACGTTTCCCTAAGCACAGCCAAGGTGTTGCTACCTGAGCTTCTGTTATTTAATCTACTGGAAATGTTGCCCATTACCTAACTCATGCTATGTACTGAATGTAATTGTGACACTTGCGATCATACAAAAATTTATAATTTGCAGATGTTCAAGAGAGGTTTGTTAGAAAGTTAAAGAAGATTTTTGGTTTATTAATGTATTACTATTATGTCTTACCATTCTTACTTTTGTAGAAACACACCATTGTCAAGAATGGTCTCTCTGAGAGCACTGCAGGCTATACCCATTGTGTTCACACACACACATATTTACTATGTCCATATATATCCAATGCATGTACACATAGTGTTGTTTATATATCTTTATGAATATACATATATTGTCACAACACAAACTTCTATATTTTGTATTATTTGTATAGTGGAATTTTTATATTAAACTGTTTTGTTATATAGCTGCTTTTACTCTTTGTTTTGTTCACTTGCAATTGAAACGATGCAAATTTCCCAGTTGTGGAACAAATGAATGGTTATCTTATCTTGTGACTCTATATACAAGCTGACAAAAGAAAAATAGGTAAGGCAGCATCATGCATGTAGCAGCATGATGTTGTCAACTTATGCATCTCCTGAATTACTTACCCATATTATATCCATAGGGGGATTCACTGGATCCATCCTGCAAACTGGCCAGGATCTCCCCCTTTCCCACATCACTGTCTCCCACTAAAAGAAATTTCAGCAGAAAATCATAGGCTTTTGCTGGGCTGCTCCTGTGGCTCATCTTCATAGACGTGTCACTCCGATGTCCCATTATGGATCATCTTTTTTGTTTTGCTTTTTGTTTATTGTGCTCTGTCTTTTCTCAGACCTGTCACTCTATTGTTCCCTACATGAAACCAACACGAGTCACTTCTCTATCATTCCCCACACATGCCAAAGACAAATCCTCCTCCTCCAGCTCAGATGCAGGACAGATCCAGGTCTATTCAAGACCTTCAAGATGCTGTCGAGGACTGGTTGTTTTTCTGAACCTTGCTGTAGCACAAACGACCCTTTTAAGCCACTTCATATGATTACCACTTAAACGAGCAGCTTACTACAAAACAAAATGCAAAAAAGCCTCGACACTGGCTGCTCACGAGGCTATAATCCTTCCTTTGCTTCCCTTTCCCCTCCTCGTCACATTCGCTCATTGAGATCATCTACTTGGATTCCACCGTGGCTACAGCTTCCCTCAACAGGGGGGAAAAAACAAAAAGTTCATCCCAGGCTGTATCCTGATTGGCTCCTTCGCGGAGTTGCTAGGCCAGTTCTCTCCTTTCATTTGTCACGAGGCGCGTCAATCACACCCTGGTCCCGGACATTTGGAAATAGAGGGTGTGGCTAAAGAGCGTTGCCGTGCCCCGTTGTGGTCGGTCAGCTCTGATTCTGGATCAGTGTCGAGTCGAAGGGCTTCATAGTTTGTACCGCGTGGATGCTCATGTGCCTGACACCAAATCAGTATTGCTCTACTAAGCACAACGTGGTTGGGTTTGTTGTTTTCCTGAGCACGAATAACGACGCAGACGTGCAGAGAACAGCACGGTTCTGAGGTGAACTTGTACAGTATGTGTCGCACATCACAAATGACACATTTTCCATCAACTGTGATCAAGCATATAGCTACAGATGTACATGCATACAGTCTGGTCCCAATGGATAAAATTTTAATGCATTGTTTCTTTACTTATATTTTTTTCCTATTCGATTTGCAGCTTTTGTCATTCACCGCAGCTTTTTAGGTTGTCTCAAGTGGCGTTTCATCTCAGTAGTTATTTTATTTAAAATGCTTTTTGTCATTGCGCAACGTTGTTTATTTGAGTACCATCGAGATTGCTTGATCACACGTTATGTAAGGGCAGATGTCTCTACCTCCCCTACAGTTGCATAACATCCATATCGTGCAGTTCAGGGTCCCTATGATCAAACACGACAAATCAGATCTCAAGATTGCACATTTAAGCTCTAAAACAGGAAAAACATATTCTTGCAAATGCAAAGGAGGTTGTATCTGTATTTTCTTTGCTTATAGCACCACAAAACATTGCAACTTTCCTGCCATCTAGTGTACTGAAAGAGGCAAAGCACTCCAGCACCCAACATGATTTTATTGGTGTACAGCACTGCTGTTTAATTTAAATAGTGAAGTGGAATTCCATAAAAAAAAAAGTTCCATGGTACACTAGCTCCAATATGAATACAATATGACTGCATACTCACATGAACATAGCAGCTTTAGGAAATGACATATTTCCTAAACAATGCTCTGTTAGATCTCTCTATCTCATCAGAAATGTGAAGTCTCTGATAAATGCATGTATTGTTTATTTAGCTGTATCCAGGAAGAGGTAATGTCTGTCCTTCTTTGGCTTCAAAAAAGGTATAAGAAAGTGTAATGGTGTCAACTCTAGCCATTCTGGGGTCTTCATCAAACTCTGGGTCAATAAAAAAGAAAACTGGCATGTCCACCTCTTCCTGAGGGTTTAACCTTTGTTCCTCAAAGCAGAAGCACTGTGGAGGAGGCAGTACAGTTTAGTTAGGACTCCACACAAAATGTTAATTCAAACATACACAACAGACTTTTGATAGAGGTAGCAAGATATAAAAGTAATGAAATGATAAAAAAAACTGAAAAACCACAGTGTCCATCACCTGAATTTTGTTGAAGTACTGCCCAGCTTCAAATGGGACTACATTGTAGGTAGATATTCCTATCACAGGTTTGTCTGTGGGATTTCGTGCTTTGTAAAACGCTAGGGCAGTTTCTCCTGGAACAACCTGAACAACCACAATAAGTAGAAAAACTTCGCTGGTCAAATGTACATTTACTGCAAACATGTATGTTTCCATATTTATGATGTTTTCCTAAATAACATTTTGTTATCTAGGCCAACTTTAGAACCATTAATTTACTGAAGTAAGAATGGCATTATTTGCTCACATAGATCTCTGACTGTTGAGGGCGGAAATTCCACTGGATACTGGCATGTGTGTCAGCATTGAAGGTGACTTTTATAACACGATCCTTAACCGGCTTCATTGTCTCCACTAAATCTGCATCATGTCCTGAAACTGCTGTGCCACCCAGTCCTGTCGCCTAGGGCAGAAGGAGGATCATCAAAATGTCATATAAAATCGGGTTAGGGACAACGTCATTCTCTGCTAGGCTGTTTTCATGTTAATAATCATTGGCCAATATAATAATTAGTTAAAATAAATTAGTAAAATGTCAAAGGTGCCAGATATCCAGCACTGACCTGGCAGTAGAGTCGGTAGAGTGGCACAGCAGCATATGACATGCCAATCATTCCAACCCCAGCTGCTGCAATATATGTGAGGATGGTTTTATTCCTCTTCTTCCATTCATCCTCTTGACTGTTCAGCCTTTTCCTGTGAGTTTTAGCTCCTCTGGTCTGGTGAACAAACCGCTGAGGTGCTCTCCTTACAAAGATTTGGCTAGAAGAAGTGGCTAGTCTCCTGACATTCAGGTTTCTAAAACACACCTGTGCATTACCAAAGGCTCGCTGTACATAATGCTTTGCACAGCACTCACGGAGGGCAAAAGACAGAAGCATAACCCCCAAGGTCTAGATGTATTCCTCTTCAAGACGGGTGTTGTGCCAGTCTGCATATAAAAATACATCTCTATCATGCTTAATTTAGAAATTAAATAAATTCATAACAAAATGACCAAACTACACTGTACAATATTAACAGGTACACATTTTCAGATAAATGTAGGCACCTTCACATCCAACAGTTCTTCTTAATCAAAGGTTGCTGGTACTCTCCAGTCACAGCCTCAACTCTTTTGTTAAAAGAGTTACTGGAAAACTGTGATGAGGATTCAGCTGAATTCTGCAACAAGAGCATTTGTGAGATCAATGTATCCGAAAAGCGTCTAAATGTATGCTTAGGCTCATATGCAGCTTCTCTAAACTATCCCACTCTAGATCCAAAGCTTTACTATTGAGAGACGCAGTAGAACTCATGTTTCAACAATAAGTCTTTTTAAACAAAGCCAAATCCACTTGATTACATTTTTTCCAAAAATGTCGGGACACTATTTCAAATGTAAATACAAACAGAATGCGATGATTTGCAAATAATAAAAACCCTAGATTTTTATTTTAAAAAAGAACAAAAACAAATGTTGAGACTAAAAAGTGCAACAACAAATCGGGATGGGGCAACAAGTATAAAAATAATAACACCTGGTATAACATATTTCAGTTCATTGGCAACAGATCTGAGACTTTAATAGGTATAAAAAGCCTCCCAGCGAGGCAGGGTCTCTCAGATAAATATGTGGAGAGGTTTACTACTCTGTGAGACTGCATGGGCAAAGAATGCAACTATTTAAGAATTACATTCCTCAACACAAAATAGACAAGAATTTAGTCATTGAGTTTGTCATTGAACAGATAAAACTACAGCATCCTTCCCTGATGTTGTGGGAGTCCACAAGGCATGAGTATCTCGCAAATCTGGGAAAGCACCATTAATGCTGAAAAAATATATTCATGATTACATCGCCATTCAGACAGTCTTCATTTTTAGGGAAGGCAATGCTTACTTCAGCAAGATGATGCCAAACCACAAAAGCATGGCTCTGTAGTAAAAGAGTTAAAGCATATAAATAGCATATGACTTTTGGTGGTTACACAGATTTAGTAAAATAGTGTACGTCTTAGTGCTCTGCATATGTAGGTGCTGTATGGAAAACATAAAATGGACAGCACGGTGGTCCTGGAAAACATTGCTGTGTGTAACCTAGTAAAAAAGAGACTTTGCTAAACTTGGTACCTAAACTGTACATAGGTAGTGCACTCAAACTGTCCCTCATTATCAAATCTGCACTAACTGCAAAATGCAATATTCTGCACCAACTGCAAAATGCAATATTCTCCTTCAGCTTCTGCAATGCCATTCAATTTTATGAAATATATATCCTTATTTCTTTTACATCTCCCATTATTTCATTCTACGTTACTTTTTGGCTTCTATTTCTGTAAAACAATGGATGATCTCTATGCTATATCGTAAAAATACTTGACTTTGAATTTGATATATATCTGACTGGAATAAACACATTTTACATCCTTATTCTCATTAGTTTATTCTATTTCATTTTATTTGTACTCAAAACTCCTGTTGTGTATGTTAATATGCTATATAAATAAACTTGAACTTGATCACTGTCAATTTGAATTTGACACTAGTTAGCCAGTTAGCTATACGTGGCTAAATCTATACTTTGCCCTATTTCTACATATTAGATCATTTTTGACAGACAATAAGAGGGTCTAGTGACTCTATATAATACAGAGAACAAACAGAAACTATCAGGAAAAAGACACATTTCTTACCGAAATGGTATGACCAGGCAGCTGCTCCACACACCTTACAAAACACAGAGCTCCCATACACTCAATAACCCCCACGAAACACAGCAGCGTAACAGTGGTTCCTACCATTGCATTCAGCATGTTTTGTGGAAATAAAAAACGAACGAAAATATGAATTATTTAGATGCAACCGCATATCTGATTCAAATACTTAGTTTGTACATTTATTTGTGTTTTTTCTACATAATTTTTTTTTCGGGACAGTCCAAATAGAAACATACGCTGCGGGGGGGTTGAGCTGAATGGTATACATACATGTACAAAATACTGGGACACATTGCGTACAAATACTTCCACTCTCCTTGGAAGGCTTTCTACAAGGTTTTGAAGAGTTTCTGTGTAGACCCACCTCTTCAAGTACCACCTTGGTGACTAACGGTTTTCTCTTATAAAAAATATTTATATTAAATAAAACCTCTGACCCTTACCCTCTTAACTGTTTCCTTACATATGTATTAACCTCAGACTTTTTTCTTTTTACAGGGTTTGTTAAGGTGTGTAACTTAGTTGGCAGTAACTTGGTAAAACTCAGGTGTTGATTTAGTGTAGCTTTACTGGTGTGAAGCACAGATGTAGACTACTTAGCCCTGATGTACGTCGCTCTGGATAAGAGCGTCTGTAAAATACCAGAAACGTAAAAGCAAACGTCCACAAAGTTGGAAGCATGGTTTTGTCTAAAATGTCTTAGTATGTTGAAGCATTTAGATTGCCCTTCACAGGAAGTAAGGGGCCTAGCATAAACCCTGAAAAACAGGTGCGTAACATTTGTCCAGTTCACATACATACATACATAAATAGTGGACAATGTAATTATTTAATGTGAGCATTAATGTGATTTATTTGAATATTTATCTAGTCTTGTATTTTTTTTATAATTTTATAGCAAAGCTTGCAGAATTGTGTAGGGGAGTTTCTGACAGTGTGCCTTTGCTTGTCTCTACCAAAATCCAAGGAATTACAAATGGCGAACCAACATCAGGGCCAAGGGTCAGTGAAGGCTAGACTTGTTTTATCGATGGCAGCCAACAGCTTCACTTGGTAAAAGTGTTATATGCAGAGAAATTTCACATTTTTCACACCATGTGCTGTGCTGTGGTGTGTTCACTATAAGGGGCCACTTTATTTAACTTTATAGCTGTAGACCAACCAGAGAGGCTCATGCTGACCCCTGTCCACTGATTGAAGCTGCTACAATTTAAACATGAGCATCAGAACTGGACCATGAAGAAATGGATAAAGGTTTTCTGTAATTTATGTTATGTGGGAGGCTGAGTTCATGTGCATCACTTACCTGGGAAAGAGATGGCACCTTGATGCACTAATACCCCTTTCCCACTGCACTGGTTCCCGTATTCCCATAATATTCTGCTGGGAAACCTTGTGTGCTGGCATTTATGTGAATGTTGTTTTGTCATGCATTTAAACATTGTTGCAGACCAAGTACAATCCTTCATGACAATGATAATCCTTCATAGCAGTGGCTTCTTTCATCAGTTCACCCAGCCACGCTGCAAAAAATTGTTCACAAATGGTTTGTAGAACATGGCAAAGAGTTAAAGTTGTTGACTTGGACTCTCAATTCAGTATCAATGTGACTGAGCATCTGTGGGATGTGCTGGACACACTAGTCCAGGCCATGGAGGGCCCACTCCATGACTGCTGCTAATGTCTTGGTTCAGATAGGACAACACCCCTGCAGATGTATTTTTGAGAGTCAGAGCTGTTGTGGTGGTTGAAGAGGACTTACACAATATTTGGTATGCACTTTTAATATAATGTCTGACAGGTGTGTATAAATTGTGATATTACATTAATTATTTAAAAATATATATTCTATTAAATTTTTATATATTATATAATGTATTTACTTTTACATACTCTCTGTCTCTTTGTCTCTCTTGCACACACTCGCTCTCTCTCACACACACACAAAACACACTCACTTACTTTACATATGTAATGTGATTTGACACTTTTCTGTTTCTTAAAACAGTTCCACCCTGTGGATGATGCTTGAATAACACCATCATTGTTGTTTTTTATTGTTGTTTTATCAGACATTGTCCACATTTTGTAATTAAAGCTGGTTGGCAGTTCGCAAAACAATTTATTATGGGGTTTTATGTAGTTCTTATTAAAAAATGTTGATTAATTGCCCTATTCAGTCTATTAATTCATGTCTGGGTGTGATTTATGCTTAATGCTCCTTTACATGCCCTCTTAATTCATGTCATCCTGGTGTCCTGGTGCTTTGTTATTCTTTCAGAGGGGGACGCGCCATCAGCGATGACAGTGGAGGGAGAGGTGAAGCACACCATGTGACTGCCGGGTATCAGGGGAGATTAGTGGATAGGTAGGCGCATGTCTGTAACAGTCTGGGTAGATTGCTGTGTCTCGGTCATCTTAGACCGTCCTGAATTGAACCATCATCTCCCCGACCCAGTGATGAGGTTGCCTTTATAATATTTCATCAGCTGTTTTGGACCTGCAATGCCACTGCTGCCACAGTCAGAGGCAGAGCACTTTGACGGACTATCCCTGCTTTACTGGTAGGCTGCCCTGCTTTTTATTGCGGAAAATCTGCAGATTTAGAAAAGCTGTGAATGTTTTTGAGACTAATTCTTCTCCTGCCTTATGTTCGTGATGTGCTTCTGATCTTGGCCGGCTGGGCTCGCTTTTTTGGACGGGAAGCTTTAGGAATTCTCCATAAACCAGAGAATGACTGTGAGTTTGAGGTTCTGTGTGTTTATGCAAATGAAGAGGATTTACTGTGTTGATGTAGACTAAGCATGGATTTCTGCACGTACTTTCTATGACTCTGAGGTTTTCTGTACTCATGCGGGCAGCGTGGATTCAGTTTTTGTATGTCTGCTGTTTCAGAAGATACACACTGGTGTGTCACTCATAGAGATCAAGTGAGGTGAGGGGATTTCTTAACAGGTAGCCACACTTCAGGAATGGTAATAGATCTGAAGAGAGTTCATACTCAGGGTTTAATTGGTTGGATGAACTGGAGATGGGCAAACAGCATGGCTGCGGTGTGCTCCTCCTCGGCAAGTATCCTAATGTGGCTTGTGGCAAGTAAGACAGATTAGACTGAATTAAGTGATCAGTTTAAATGCCTCGGCTACTGTAAAACAATCCTGTAAAAAGCCTAGTTGCTTGGGTTGTTCTTTATGCACACTTGCTTTATCTCCATTGATCAGCCTACTCAGAAAATGCTTTTATAAATTGTAGTCCTCTGTTTGTTATGTACACGTGTAAGCTTCTGTTGTAAGGCAGATGATGGGCTGAACACCAAGCCATTCTGTCTGTTGCTCTTTTCATCCCACCTCATGTCTGGAATGTCACTCACAGATTAAAGAAGAATGTTTATGGTGCTGTTGAAAGGGGGGAGGGGGGTGTGCACCTGAAAGGAAGTTCAACCTGAACTGCTTCATACTCTTTACTCACTGGAAATGCACTTTTTAACAATTTATTTTAGACATTTCTACCTGACCTCCGCATGAACTCACGTGACTGGTGTCCATCAGTCTCATTCATGTTCCAACACCGAGTCAATGAGATTTGTTCCTCAGGTCATGCTCTTTTTTAAAGACCTAATGGAGACATTCTGCTTCTACTTACCAGATTTATTATTTGTTGGAGCAGTTTAGAGAACGGCATTCGGTGTAGAAAAAAACAGCTAAACTGAATATCAGGAAATTCTCATGCAATGTTAATGTGAAATTAAAATCAGCAATTAAAATTAACCTATATTAAAGAATATGAGATTTGGTGTGGCTTGGATACATGTTCACTTTTCAAAGCTATTTCAGCCAATGGCCTAGATAAGAGCTTTTGCATAGTGTTTCTTTTGTCTGTAATGGGGATTACATTCAACAGAGATCAGGCTCTAGTTTAACAGATTGGAAGCACGCTTTCCCAATAGGAGTGTGTTTACCTATGCATGGCAGTGTTTATGAAATAAAGCTAAGCGCAGTAACCTACTTCCTTTTGTTAATCACTCTGAATAGACTGTTTATTTTTAGAGTGATTTTGAATTACTATTACTACTTCTCTCCCCATAATGTGGAGTTTGGCATTTTTTTAACTTTGCAGTGCATTTTAATCTGTATTTGAATTGAATTGTAAAACACAGCCAATGGTTGTTTTTCAGGACAATTATGGGACCCCACGGCATCAACCGTGCTGTGCAGAGACTGGAGTTTTCTGACTGCAGAAAAGGACTTGGTGAGTCGTGTTCATGTTCCTCTCTTGATAAAATTCTTTAAACGTTTCCTGGTTTAAATGCATGGTTCTATAAAGTTCCTTCAATCAAACCTTTGCATTATGTGGCTGTTCTGTAAACTCATTTTTAAAATATTACTCCTGATATCATACATTTGTCATTTCTTTTGTTATATATGCTCTCTTTGCTTGCTTGTGTACAAATCTGTGTAAAAATCTGTGCAAAAACATAAGAACTTAAATGTTAATTATTGCTCTTGTATAAATGTAAATGCTCATAGAAAATCAAATCTTGGTTCTAAATTAAACCATGAAAACACCTATAATAAAAAAATTTCAACAAGCACTACACTATATTTTCAAAAGTATCCAAAACAGTCTGTCTTATTAGTGCATTCAGTTACACACACACAGATTATATAACTTTGTATAAATGCATTGCCACTAGAAACAAACGCTCTGAAGCAACTGCACATTAGACTAAGGACATCATGCCCAATACTGAATAAATAAGAAGAGTACAAAGCCCTGTAGTATTGGGGTGCGGATTGATGATCTCTGCAGTGGCTGAACACCATCAGACCGCGCTGTGATGAGCGGCGGTGTCGTTTTTCAACAAATGATCTAACATCAGTGCCTGACCACACTAAAGCTCATCTGGTTGAATGCAATAAACTTGTATAAAGAAAGAGTAAAAGCTAGTCGAGTAAAAGTTGATACTGTAAATTACTGTACGTAAGGCAGGGCAAATTCTGAGCACCTGTGTCTACAAAAAAGTGGGTGCAACAATTCATCACATTAGAACAATTAGAACATAATTTTTTTTAAATCTTTTTTTTTAACCATAGTGAATGGTTCAAATAAATGTTTACTGAAATGTTCTTTTGGGAACCTAAACATTTCTTGAATGCACTGCTCTAAATAACCATATTTAGGACCTTCATTAAGAATTAATTTTATTCACAGTTTCTGTGCGTCAACATGCATTAATTTGAGATTAAAAAAACACCTAATAGAAACTGTTAGTAAATCTATCAGGCTCTGTAGCTTATTGGGTTGTCAATCCTAAATAGAGCTGAATGACATCCATCATTTTAGAAAGGGGCTGTATTAAAGTAGCTCCTGTCCCTTAATTTAGCCTGTTTAGCCGCTGGAGCCACTGGCTTGCAAGTCAAAAGTTTGACATTTGAAGCTTATAGTAGGGACAAAAGCTAAAGTCTTGTTTTACTTTTCACAATGGAGCAAAGATAACAAAAATAACTATGTTAAACCTTTCCAACCACAGGTCATGGTTACTTGTAGTTACAGTTTATTTAAAGCAGGGGTGGGCAAATCCGGTCCAAGAGGGCCGTAGTCCAACACGTTTTGTTGATTTCCCTCCTCAGAATCACCTGATTTAACTTGCCTGTTAATTGTCAGGTTTAGTGAATGTGTTTGAGGAGGACTACCATCAAACTGCAGGACACCGGCCCTCCAGGACCGGATTTGCCCACCCCTGATTTAAAGGGTAAAGGGGCATTTGGCTGACTCTCTTATCCAGTGCGATTTACAGTCATTAGTTACAGGGACAGTTCCCCTGGAGCATCTGAGGTTTAAGTGTTTTGCTCAAGGACACAATGGTAGAAAGTGGGGGTTTGAACCTGCGACTTCGTGCTCATCAGGTTCACAGGCATGTGTTTTACTGTTAAGTGTGACAGTCTGAAATTTTATATTCCAGGTCCGTATATATATACCTGGCCAATAAACACGATTCTGATTCTGATTCTGATTTGCATTGCTGTGGTAGAAAGTGGACAGTACAAACCGAAGAAGAGCAGAAAGTGGCAAAACACTAGGTTCAAAGCTATACAACACAAGATCAACAAGTAGACTTTACAACAAATACAAAAAATGTAAATAGACATATTTATGTGTATATACACAGATGGATGCAAATTGGATATTTGTGCAGACACAGGGCTGCCAACTTTCCCGAAAACCTTTGCGCGAGGTTTTTAGCATTAACCCCGGGGGCGTGATTGGGGTGCGGGTGCTGCCTTACATCCTGAACGTTAAGCAGGCGGGGGGGGGGTACTTTTTCTTTTTTGCTGAGGATTGCTGCGACATTTGGTGGACCACCTACCATTGAGGAGTGTGCACAATTGGAAAAATAGAAAACCATTTCTTTTCAGCCTGAAAAATCGGAGAGTTGGCAGCCCTGCAGACATGACAAACCCATAATAGTGTTATGAGAAAAATTGCACAATATTGGTTAATTTATATATAGTGTCTGTATTTAGCACTGAAAACTACTGCATGAACTTGGATCTCTATTGTTTATTGTCAAAAAAATAGTTTCCAATTCGTAGTTTTAATATTGCCTTTTTGTTTGTGCTTTGTTCTATTTATCAATGAAATTTTTATATTGAAAATACATTGAGGGAGTTATTTTAAGTGGGCCAGTGATAAAAGGGCATTGACCTTGGCCTGCTGGACACAATCACACTGATATTATTTTATTTTATATCTTATATGGTTTTACGTGTTTTTATGTGTTTTTATGTAACGCTTCCTCAGATAAGACATTTCAACACAGCCAGTATCAAACAAACCAACATAGTATTAATAAAACAAAACAAATGGAAAAGTCATTTTCAAATAACACGTATTACAAATTCTGTAAATAGTTATTTGTTTCTGTAAAAAAAACACTTTCTTTCAATGGTAATATTCCAATTTTGGAATGGTTAAGAAATAACAATTGTCAGTGAATCAGAATTTGCAAATCTAAAATGATGCCCAGCAATATCCAGCAGTAGACCAATCTCAGATTAAGATAAGTCCAGTTTGTTTGCTGATTGAAATAATTTTTTTCTGTGCACAAAAGAGCATTGTGGCTCCAAATGCAGTTAAACTTGATGAACATCACGCGTTGTTTGACTGGAAACACCTACAAAACATCGGGCACATACAGTTTTGAAATTATGAAATAGTGTAATGAGAAAGAGAGTGATAGTGATGGTATTATAAAAGACAGATTTTTATGTAACCCTCAAAATCATGTTAAACTCTTCAAAGGTATCCCTGCCCTGACTCATCCACTCACAGATCTTTTTAAAAGTGGTCTGTGTTTGGCCTTTGAATGCTTTCGGTGCTTCACAGTGTTCCTTTTTCCCTGACTTTTAAATTCAGTCAAGATGTTAGTATTTTGAAAACACGTGTTTTAAAAAGTTAAAAGAAACTATTATTTGATGCTGGATCTTATTGATTCAGTCTATTTTAGTCTGACTAAAAAGGCACAGAATTCAAGGCAATGAAAATAATGTCAACTAAGTCATAGAAATGGAATTCCTTTAACTATGAACGAATATACATCTGGTCAACAAATATATTTATAATTACTAGGCAACTTGCACAATTGTTTAACTATATATTTGTCAAAAAGAATCTAATATGTATGTAATACTGAAACAGAATCACCATCTTCTACCTATTTGCTTCTGCTAGGGGTGAAGATAATTGGAGGTTACAGGGAGCTGAGTGGTGAAGAGTTTGGCATTTTCATTAAGCGAGTCTTACCTGGCGGCGTGGCGGCACAGGATGGTATGCCCGGCACTTTCTCATGTCAAAAACTCTCATTGTCTTTCTGTAAATTGATCATGAGAATATCACTGATTTGTTTTTGCCAGGACGACTTAGAGCTGGCGACCTCCTTTTGGATGTCAACAACATGAATTTAGGGGGGGTCACGAATGACAGGTATGCATTCTAATTTACTAGCTATGATACAAATAAGAAATAAAGCAATGTCAAGAAGAGAACATCATGGAAATCTGCCAGCATGAGTTCGAATCACTCTAGCAGCCCTTCTGCATCTTTTCCCTCTCATCAAATACAAACCACATTATGATCTTGTCACTGTTAATTAATTACATTCTAATCTGTCGTTGTGTTCCGAGATAAATGAGGATAATGTGCCTGTAGAACATAAAATCCGTCCGCTGTGTTTTGTCAGGGCTGTGGAGATTCTGCGCACGGCATCCGCCACCAACCACATGTCTCTTCTAATTGCTCGGGATGAGGAGTCCAGGTATCAGAAAGCCCTCACACTCTGCTAACAACAGCCAGTCATTAGGGACCCTAATGTTCTTTAGGTGTAAACTGATACATAACTGTAGACCTACCTTGAAGAATGTGGTTATTTCAAGTTGTTTCTAGACCATGAAATGTTGATTTGTCAGACAAACAGAGTATTGCTGTCATAGTCCACATTAATCCTGTTAGTGGATGAACACAGATGAGCTTCTTGATTGTTTTTTATAAGTCTAAAAATAGTCTTAATACTCTAAGTACATTAAGGTCTTTGGCATTTAATTGGGACTGTTGCTTCAAGTTGCAGGATTGCACTGGCGAGGCAGATTCCTTGCTATGTCATGGCATTTAGGCTGACAAATGTAACGTTGCTGTCAATTCTGAACTGCTGCCACACATTGATGTTTCTGAGCAGTCTCTCAAGCCAGCCAGTCTTTTGTTTTAGCACTATATGTTAATGGGAGGGCACTATCTGGAGCAGCTGTCAGACTGTGCTGTTTGTCTTAATGCGAACTGAGTTGGCATTCTGCTGGTCTCCAGGACTTTGTACGGCATGCTCTTGCCTAGAGCTGGATACAAGCTGACGTATTAGGGCCACCAGTCAATCAGATTCAACCTGGCTTGAACCTGTAGAACAGAACAGTGGGCAACCCTCAGAGGATTACCATCACTACTAATGGACAACTGTTTTTATCGAAGGACTTGTCTCTGTGTGTAGTCGGGTATGCTCTCTTGTAGTCAATTCACAAAGAACTGTGGTGTGCTTAAAAAAACCCCCAAAAAACCCATTACGAACCATTTTCATCACCCAAGGGAGTTTATAAATCTGTTTAGAGATATGAAACTGTTCCATGCTGTGCACTCTTTACCTTAAGAGAGTATTTATCTATGGTTAAGAGAACAATCTAATTAAATGCTGCTTAGCCTCTTCTCGATTTGTAATGGAGGAGTTGCTTTTAATTGGCACATCAGTAAAGACAGTGGCTAACACTTAGCAAGTCAAAGAGATTCTGCTTTGAATGATTAGTTTGAGTCTCATGTGTTTAAGGGCTTTATAGTTGCTTGCTAATACATTTGGCTGGCTGAATTACTAAGAACAAGCGCATTGTATTTTAGTTGTCGACAAATTGGAAACAGTGGGAACTAAAGTGGAAAACCACTGGCTAATTGATATTGTGGGATTAATTCTTCAGATCTTGATACCTCCTCTGCAGAATCGATTCTTATATGAAATCATTGACACCAATTTATTCAAGAATTTGTGTATACATTTTAGATATGGCCAGGTGAGGTGTCTTCTCAGTCCTCAGTTCTCTCTAGTTGTGGCTTTATATAATATTATTCAGGTGTAATACTGTTTTTTATTATTATTATTATGTTAAAAGTGTGTTTAATGCATGAATGCTGAAGCCATTGCATAAAATAAAAAACATAGTCATCCAAACAGACAAACACTGATGGTAGAATGGGTCATAATTGAAGAATTCTATGACTTTAAATGTGGCACTGTCGTAGGATGCCGGGCTAGATCTGACCCAGTCAACTGTACGTTGAAAGTGCTATTATTGCTAAATCGAAGCATGTAGAACAACAGACTCACAGCCAGAAAACAGTTGAGCCTGCAAACTTAGAGTGACGCTGGCGTTATGAGTCATGCTTCACTATATGTCATTCGAAGGGAACAAGCTGCAGTTGGTGGATGCCAGGAGAATAAATATTAGACTGAATATTAACCACAGGAGTCTGTGGAAGAGAGATAAAGGTGTACATGTGTTTTTCAGGATATAGACTAGACTTCTTAGATTCAGTGAAAGGTAATTTAAGTGAGAATAGCTCTTATAAACTCAGTTTAGCAATGCATGGTAAAGAACATCAGCTGGGGTCCAGGCTTACTTCATGTTGCTTTAAATAAAAGCAGCTTGTTACTTCATGCTGAATCAAAAATGAAATCATTGGTATTTCCCATCCCTAAAAAGCACTACAGGGACTGTGTATGTTCTTAGGAGAGAGTTTGTGGAACTCATGGAGAAATATGGCTCCAACAGCAACACAAGCTCTGGAACTGGCAGAACATCTCCTACTCCTGTCTCCACAGGTATTTTCCATTACACAATACTAATACTTTTGTCAACCTTGAAGGCTTGCAGGCACAGATACTTATGTCAAAATGATAGTGAACAGTTTTCAGTTCTGCAAATTCCTATGCTGGACGAAACAAGGGCTTTTATTCACCTTCATATAATCTGAGGATCTGGCCCCTCACCAGCAACCAGAATGCTGGAGAAGATTCCAGTTCCGGACTCAATCGCGAAGAAGGCAGCTTGTGCACTTACAGCCCCAGAGGCCTACAGGCCCAGGTGTCCTTCCTCTAACCACTGCCACTACGTCCTTGAGCAAGGCACTTCATTACAAAGGGAGGAACCTCATCTAACCCACTCTGCATACCGAACACTGCGGCACCTGAAAAAGAATGTTGGCCTGTTTTATAAGGCATAAGCTTAATTTTTTTTAACCACAGATTATGCTGTCCTTCTTACATCAAAAAACTTTAAAATTTTTGTATAATATTTAAAAATAGTACATTACTTTTGCGGATTTCATGTTGAATGAACCAGTAGAAATAATTTTGGAATATTTATAACAGTCCTAGAAATATTATAATAGTCTTTCATATTCTTACATCTGTACTATTTTAATTGAACATTCTTGCAATGTATTAGAAATATTCTGCGCTCTAGAAATATTATGATAGTCGTTCATAATTACTTGTCTGTACTTGTTTAAGTGACCTTAAGAGTCGTGAAATGTGCTTATAAATAACAATTATTATTATTATTATTATTAATATTATTATTATTAATTTACTTGAACATTATTGCACTAGATATTTGCAACATTTCGTTAAATTTCATTGTACAGCTTCTGATTGCAGAAATGGTACAAATTTAATTTTTTTGTGAGAGTGGCAGTTTGTTGGTAAAATCTGTCTTTATTTCAGCTAAGCTGACTGACACTGCTTCATCCTCCTCATCCTCAAGATCAACAAGTCCACAAATCTTAAGCCCTAAAGACTGCACCCCGACCTCTGTACCTCCACAAGTCTGCAGGTGAGTCACGCATAGACTTTGGCGGACATGCAGGACTCACTATGTAAAACTAGATTTCTTCACTTTTCATAATTAATTTTATTAACATTATTAATGTTAAAAGAAATACTTAATACTCAATATTAATACATGCTTCATTAAGTACATGGGTATGCAGATATGCTGTAATGTTGTCGTATAACATGATTCCTACTGCAGTTGACTTATTTGTTTAGCAGTGATGGCACAAATGAGTTCTTGATGTGTATTGGTAAGAATCTTTTTACAGAGGTTTTCATATCCAGTTTAACTGCTTTAATAAAAAGAGCCAAGTGTCTATTCCATTGCTGACTTCAGTTATTGTGAGAGATAGAATTTTATTAGGCAAACGTAAATCTCATTCAGGGTTGAAAACTGTGAGCTATTTCACTGTTTTGTACTAAATAAAAGAGACCAAAGGTCATTCATATCATATAGGAGTGAGTTCTCTGATTCCCTTTCCTAATTTGGGCTCAAATATGTTACGACTGTTTTCACGTTATAGGTTATGGCAAAATACGTGACAAATTGTTTTTTTGGCAGATCTGATATCACATGTATACTAGATTCTATGGTGGCCAGGTTAAATCGATCAGTATAAACCGGAGGATAACTATGAGAGTGAGTAGGCAGGAGCTTTAAAAGTGAGAATAAAATAATACACTCTAAAATTTCACCCAGGTATTGCTGAATGGCCCACTAAAGTCTCTGTTTGAAAAGCTGCTGCAATGACAGCTGCTTAGCCTGAGTGGAAAATCCTATGAAAGATTAGTTCAGGTCATTCAGAAAAGAATGTATTAATCACCTTGCAAGTGATTATATCTGACACACTTGTCAATCTTTATTTTGACCTCTCCTCCCCCAGTGACTGCATGATTCAGTTGATATGTGTTGCCAAGGGAACCGGCTTAGGCCTGGTCATCAAGGGCGGAGCAAACCGTGCAGAGGGGCCAATGGTGTTCATTCAGGAACTAGTGCCTGGAGGAGATTGCCAAAGGGTGAATCACTGAATCACAGTATTATATCATAATAATAGTGATGCATATAGAAAGTGGGAAAACCTAAAAAATGAATAATATTTTGAATAATACTATTTTATTTTATTTTGCATATATGAAGAAAAGTCAGTTTGTGTGCATGTCTAGAAACTAACCATAACAATAGAATGTGTGTGAGGTTGCTGCTTTTTTTTAAAATTTAGCTTATGTTTTCTGCTTTGGGTTTTTTCAGGATGGAAGACTAAAGGTTGGAGATCAGATAATATCTATAAATAAAGAGTCCTTTATCGGAGTAACGCACGAGGAGGCCAAAGGAATACTTACTCGAACAAAACTGAGGTCAGATATTTTTGCCCACTGCTAATATTGATTTGAGGCCTCACGATATCTACTATAAGTTTTTTTTTTATCTGATATGATTTACTTAGTTACCACTACTTTACAAAGGGGTTAAACGATTGCTTGCATATGTTCACACAGACCCGACCCAACAGTGGAGATAGCGTTTATCAGGCGGCGATCTTCCTCTGGATCCAGCAGTGGCCCTCACAGCCCCATCTCTTTGCAGGGCCCATGCAACACAGCCCCCCAGCTCAGACCCCTTGGCCTGGGGGGCGTTCCTCTGCCTGGGGGGCTTGTTCCTAAAATTTCTCCTATCCCTAACCCGGGTAGCGAGACACTGCCTTCTGTCAAACTGACCCAGGTAAGACACATTTTTGGCTGTTAACATTTCAGACTTGACAAACAAAGCCTTGTCACTGAAATCAGAATTTGAGCAAATATAAAACTGTATAAAATGCAACACATTATACAGATGAACTGTATTTATAGAGAAAGCAAACATCAATAGTTTACTTGCCATTTGTGTGCTTTTGTATGACAGCTTGCTAAGTTTATCCCTATATTTTTTTTTTTGTTATTCCAGTCTTGAAGACTGTTCTATTTAAATTACCTGTATTCTGATTGGCTACTCGGTATTGTGCCTTATTTAAAAAGCAGTTTGGGCTGAACTGTGAATGTGCGGCACTAAATTGAGCAAGCTGCGAAAATTGGCAAGCTGCGAAAATTATATTCAAACATGTTTCAGCAGGTTGACAAAACTCTTAACAGTTGAATAAATATAATTTAATGAATTATTGGTACATCAGACTAAGTTAATTATTACCATACTGTCTTCAGTGAAATCCATTGACACATTCAGTTAATAAAGGTTTTGTTAAACTAATCCAGGTCAATTTTCATTTACTTATTTTTTATTATAACATTTTAATGTTACCCATTTTCGTGACTAACTTCGACTTTGCATTGTACTGTTTTGTTTTGAAGAAAGTTTTGTTTGATACAATCATTTTGAACAGCCTGTATTTTTCTGCCTGTTACAGGTACGAGCAGTACCAGCAAAGTCAGAGCTTCCTTCTATCACTGCCCCTGAGAGTGCCTGCACCACAGTGGACAATTCTGGTATTGCAATTCTCTATAAATGCTAAACATTAAGCTTTTTTAATGCCCTGATGTTGGTGGACACAGTTTACCTTCTTTAAACTGTTTGCTGCACTTCAGTTTGCTTACTGATCTTTTTGGAGTAGCCCACTATTAGGGAAATAATTCAGTAAATCTGATATTATGGGATGAGGGACATTGTTCCATCATAACCTGGATTACCTGAGCACTACAGCAAACATTCAAAATGTGCTGATGAGATATTGGAGTGTTTATTATTGAAGATAATCCTGCCAGCAGGATACCACATTTTCAATATGAGCAGATGAAAATGGATATTATCACACAAATACCCTCAGGACAAGGCCAAAATAAACTGATGTCCGTTCAGGTCAAGTCTTAGCTGTGTTGTCAGGCAGCATATGATGTATAAACTTTGCTGTTGGGTGAGTAACCCACAGAGAGGATTCAAAAGCCTGTGGACAGGGTTTGTTAAGTACTACACAACAATTGGATGCATGGATAATAGCCTTTTGACAAAGAATACTCAGTGCTAGACTTTATCTGATCTGGAAATGTGGTTTTTGGAAGGTTAGAACATGCTTGGCTCTTCAATCAGCTGCATTGTTCAGATACAAGAAATACCACGACAGACATCTTTTGTCATGTTTGTGACAATTTAAACAGAGAATCTAAACAAGAATCTCTCTTCTGTGTATTGTGTTAAAATGATTTGATCCTGATGCACTTCACTGTACACAATATGCCACAATAACTATTTTGCCTGTTAAGAATCCAGTAATTATCCGTTTAAAATATTAACAGTCAAAAGCTAGAAATGAAGTGATATTCAGTATATGCTCAGTTAAACATTTGTGAAATAAAGGCTAATTATTTTTTATTGCCCATGCATAATTGTGAGAACACATTGCTTTTGGTTAGGGTGTCCATGTCCTGCATTCCATAAAAGAATACATGAGAGCATGTTAAGGTCTCAGCGTAATCAGAATGATTCCTAATCACACGCTGTAGATGTGTGGAAATACAGCAAGCCAGCCATTTGTTTTGTGTAATATAATAACCAGAAGAAAAATAAATTCTGGTGGTGGAGGTGGGGATTGATGCACTTTCCTTCTCTATACCTTGATCTGATTTAGATATTTTGCCTTATTGACACAACAGCTTAATTTCTGTCATAAATTAAGTAACATAAATTAACTAGTTCTTCACATCACTCTTAAATATGTAAGTAGTATTTCAACTGTGAACATAGGGTCTAAGCTTCTGTCTCCATATTCAGAAATAAGATATAGGGTATTATTCTCTTTTCTCTTTCTTTTGACAAGCTTGAGGCAATCTAAGTCTCAAAAGGACAATAAAGCATTACATTTTGAGGATTTTGTCTTAGTAGTTCTGTAATAGTTAGAGTGTAAAATGTAGGTACCGTGAGCACTATTGCTTATTTTCCACACGTAATAGAAGGTTTAACATGCATTTTCACTGTAGTTTCCTATTCCTGAATTCCATGCTAATATCATAATTGACACAAATAGCTACAACAATGTAATCTACATTCTCACGGGGTCCCTTGAGGCCCAGGGATCTTAAGTAACTGCTTAGACCAGCATGAAATCCATCTAGAGGCGAGTATTTAAAACAGTTTTAAAAACAGATTTAACATGACTGTGATTTAATTACAGGAGCATGTTGAGCATGAGCAAAAGCTGGAGAGACTTTAGTAAGTGTTTGCTGAGCCATTTAAAGAGGCCAGTGAACTGCAACAAGGACAGCGGACAAGGAAAAATGTGTTGTTTCACAGACGGATAAAGAGGACTAGAGGTGGAGGAGATCATTTAGGGATTGCATGAATTTTGCTCAAAAAATGTGGCGAAGTAATAGGCCTTGATAAAATGAAAAGAGGATGGATTGCATTGTAAAAGAGAGGATATGATTCTATTGTCAGTTCTTGGAGACATAGAGTGAGGCATGACCTGCAGCAGAAAGAAGTCTGTCAAAGCCTGAATGAGAACATGGCAAAAAAAATGAAAGGAAAGAATGGAAGCGGATGCTTCCAGGCTAAAGAACTCAAACAAATTATGGTCAAGGAGAAGAAAGCATACGACAAGCAGGAAGGCTTGAAGGACATGCATGAAAAGAACACGGAGAAAAGATGTTTTCCAGATCACTTGAAAAGGATGCTCAGTACTCAAAGCAGCTATTTTTATATAATGCTGTGTTATAATGGGTGTGGGATGTAATACACAGTAACACAGACTGAAGAGAAGCTTGGATGATCTGAAAGAAACTCTAGAGAATGTAAATCTAGAGAAAATTATTGTTTTTTGTTTGTTGATCAATTTTAACTGAGCAAGTCTTTAGCATCTCAAAAGCTGCCAAAATGTTTGGAAAGGAATCATTGGTACAGCGTACAGCATTGGATCACTGGACACCCTGAAATGAATGAAACATTAACAATTACAGTGTTGTCTATTTGAGTTTATGTAATCTTTTTTAGGATGCAGACCGAGGTTTTTATTGTCATTTATAAAAGAAAAAACACATTTAATGTGATGCCTGGGCATGCCAAACCCTTGAACAGAGTTTGTTAAGTACTAAACAACAATGAAATGCATGGATAATACACTTTCGACAAAGTGTTATCAGTGCTAGACTTTATTTGGTCTAGAAATGTGGTTTTTAGATGTTTAGAAAATTGCCTGTTTAGAATCCAGTAATGAAACGTTTAAAATACTAAACAGTCAAAAGCCAGGAATGAAGTGATATCCAGTATATGCTCAGTTAAACATATTGTGACATAAAGTAACTGATGGCAATGCAAAATTTTTGATTGCCCATGAATAAGTGTGAGTGCAAATTCATTTTGGTTGAGGTGTCAGTGTCCTGAATTCCATAAAAGAATACATGACAGCGTGTTTATGTCTCAGTGTAATCAGAATGAATGGATGTGAAGTGTTTTTATATTTGGTGGTCACTATAAAGCAGGTCTTGGATTAAATTTGCAAGGACATTGACAATTGCAAAGGAAATGTCACATTTTCAAAATTCCTGAGTCTAACTAGCTAGCAAATGTTACTATCCGAATCCTGACGTGTTTTTTTCTGTTTCTCCAGATGCCGCTGCTGCCTGTAAGCCCAGCATCGCTCCAATGGCTGCCCAGACAAGGCCACCATCGCTCAGCTCTAGCTCTCGAGTCAAACTGGAGAGGCTGGAGCAGGTTTGTCCCTGCCTCTCTGCCCCTTTCCCTTGTCCGCATGCCAGTCGTGCCTGCAGTGTCAGCCCTGGTGGACCGCTCGGCATTAACGATCCATTCCTATTGTGTCTTTCGTTCCACTGAGCCGTTAGTGTTGTGTTATCATGTGGTGAGGAGTTAATGACGCTGTTGGCTCCTCCCGCACTATAATGGGAAAATCAATAGTGATTGTGCTGCTGCCTCAGCCTGTGCGGTCACGCCAGGCTCTGGCATTTTCTACAGCTGTGTTGCTATGGGAAACAGTGTGTTTTACTGCATTTTATTCAGAGGACTTAGCAGCTATTTTGCATGAGAGTCAGAAAAATGGCTCTTGCCTTGCAATTGTAAAAACTGCTGCAGAACAAAAGGTGCACATTGAAAATATTAACAGTGTGTGGCATTTGCAAAAGA
Organism: Ladigesia roloffi; assembly: GCA_037577295.1. Classification (NCBI taxonomy): domain Eukaryota; kingdom Metazoa; phylum Chordata; class Actinopteri; order Characiformes; family Alestidae; genus Ladigesia; species Ladigesia roloffi. Next base: position 31,131,045 of record JBBKCR010000101.1, read on the forward strand.
GAGAGACAGGTGTAGGAGTCAGACGACACTATACACATGGAATGAACTTTCCTAAGAGGGCAGTGGTGTTGTCCACAGGCTTTGGAGGTACTGGGTCTGAAGCCAACTGAGTCTCAGCTCCAAACATTGAGAGAAAGGATCCGCGTGGACCCTGGCGGGACAGTGGCCTATGGAGGTGAGTATCATGTGCATCACTAGTATAACTTTCTCTCCAAAAATGAGCATTTTTGTGTACTTTATTTAGTGTTCTGTAAAGTACTCTCCTATTTCAACAGTGCTCTGAAACCACAGCTCACACCCAAACATTTGTTCAACCTCAGAAACTAAAGATATATTAGTTGCTGAAAGTAATATGTAAATTAAGGTGCCAAACTGGTTAGCACTGTTGGCTAATAACTAACTAGAATCTCTTATGTTTATATCCTGGCCGGGAAGGCCAAGGTCCTTTATGTGTGGAGTTTGCATGCTCTCCAAGTCTCTTTTTGCTGGGAGTTCTGGTTTCCTCCCACAGTCCAAAGACATGAATGTCAGATGTATTGGTGATGCTAAATTCCTCTTAGGTGTGAGTGTATTCATGTGCGTTTCCAACATTTGTCCCCATGACTGCTGGGATAGAAGGAGCATAGATAACAAAGATCTAAATATGTTAATGAAGTGATTGTTAGAGTGAGGTATGGGAGTGCGGACCCACACATAGGAATTTTGTTTTAACGTAGGAGACTTGAGGATGGTTCAGGGTTGCCAGCACAAAATGTTATTAAGAAACTGTCACATTATTGGCCAGCTCTTTAGTGCAGTCTTGAAACATACCTGTTTTGACTCACACAAATGCTAACTCATATTTAGTCAAGAAGCAAAATTAAGAAAATTATTAAATCTGATGAAAATTACAGTACTGACAGAACCAGATGTGACCAATGCAATTCATAAATGCTACTCACTCAACTGATGATCTATTCAAACCATGATCATTACCTCAATAGATGTATCCAGCCTCTTTTTCCATTAGTTATTTTGTCTTTAATATAGTCCTAAGATATGTTGGCTAGTGGATAGGTATTGTTTATAGGGATTGTGTATAACACAGTGTATATGTAATGTATAAAATCCTAATGATTATTTTTCCAAATTTCCAGATTTTGAGACTTTGACAAAAGAACTCTTCAAGCTGACAGATGAGTCAAAGTTGGGACAGGAAGTAGCCAGATTCACGTCCGATGATCTCACTGACTCTTCATCAAATGCCCTAGTAAGAATTTTTATCTATGTTTGTATCTATGTGTATGTCTATATGGATATCTTAACGAAATGAGTTTCTGCAATAAGCACATTGCAAAGGACTCGAGGACAGAAATCAATTACACTTTG
>JBBKCR010000101.1:31146050-31162384 GCA_037577295.1 Ladigesia roloffi
TGTATGTATGTATGTATGTATGTATGTATGTATGTATGTATGTATGTATGTATGTATGTATGTATGTATGTATTTATATGCAAGATTTGCATAGAATAAACAAATGACCCTGAACAGAATGTAAATTGATGGCATCAGTTGGTTAGATAAGGCAGATATAAGCTTATTTCTCTTATTATGAATTTTTTTTTTTCACCAGACTGTGCACTCTTGCTTTATTGTACGTCTAATAACATCGAAGCCCTTCTTTCATGCAAGGGACATTCGCAACTTAAGGTTAAGGTTGAGGTAAGGAAAATAAAGAGGGAAAAGATGAGGAGGGGTATAGATGAAAGAAGAGAGAGGCTAATAAGAGTGTGTGTGTGTGTGTTTGTGTGTGTGTGTGTGTGTGTGTGTGTGTGTGTGTGTGTGTGCCGGGCGGGGGGGTTGATCAAAGAGATCGCTAGAGGATCAGGAGAGATAGAAGGCTGGAGGAACAGGGAAACATGTCTCACACGCTAGCCAGCATGTGACCTCTCAGCATGTCATGCTCACGTTTCAGCCGAGTGCTCTCCATTGGGAGGATGAGGCTTTGTGTGTGTGGGGTGTTTTTGTAGTGGCACATGGCCTGCCACCCTCTTCTCACCCGCTGAAACAAAAGAGGGTAACCTCAGCTTGAGAGGGAGACTGCATGGGTTTCCACATGATGGTATTCTGCAGCCATGTGACTGACTGCAGATTATTCAATGACTCATCAATATGATGGCACACCGTGGGCTCTGATCAAATTCTAACAGACTGCATTAGAGCCTGTCAGCTTAGTAACTTCAGTAGCTTGAAAAAGGTGTTTTTTTTATGGCACCTCTGATATTTCACTAGAATATTATGCCAGACGAAATACTCCCTGATCGCTGGAAATCCCACATGATGAGTTCAACAAATGGAATCAGTAGAGTGGTAGCTCGTTTTTCCCTGCCACAAATCAGAGTGTATTTTAAGCCACTCTCAGCAATTTAATTCCCCTTTTTTTCCAAGAAATCAGCAGTGCCATCATAGCGACTGGAGTAAGGACTCCAGGAAACAAAGGATTGGTTGAGTTTTTGGGCCTTGTGATGAGCTGCTCTGACGTGATGGCTTCATGCATCTGCAGCCAAGCCCCACAGGGCTCCAACTTTAAACAGCCTCCTGTTACTCACTCACGACAGGCCAGCTAACACAGGGCAGGCATCCCTGGGCCGAGGTCAAACAGCAGCATCCGTAGCTTTTAAAATCATTGTATCTTGAAACTGGACTCATAGCTCCCAGTGCTTACTATGGGATTCATATCGACACTCGGCATTCAAAACACAATCATTTTGTAGTCATTTTCTTCTGTTTTAATAATAAAACTCTTTTTGTTTAAACCCAATGACCCATGGGCCTCTACCTCTACAAAGTGTCAGTAAACCCAAAAAGTGATCTAGGATTTTGTTGGAGTATAAATGTTTTTTAAAAAATCCAAAACCCCAAAGATTCAATAATCATAACAATTGCTTAAATATCATCCATTACCATTACAATTGATTAGGACCCCTGCTTATAAATATTTTTGAATATTCCTGTAAAGCACATTGCATGACCTGTGTAAATGGGCTATATAAATAAACTTGACCTTACTTGACTGCTTGTTTTGTATGATATAAAGTTTCTTTCTATTGTAGGAGAGAAATCCTTTACAGATCTATGTCAGTACATTGTGTACATTGTTAGATATAAACAGAGGGTGTTTCAGGATCAAGTTCTTGGGTAATTCCAACACCTTACAAGTTTTCAGACTTTCTGTAATATTTTCCACTGGTTTTAGGTGTCAAGTCTGATCGCCAGCAGACATTCAAAACAAATTACTGTAATTCAAAAAGAGAATAATAGTTTACGACATCTAAGTGTTCTTGAATACCAAGTATTAACCGAAGGACAGTAGAGGTATGATATACTGTAAACTTTGGGAAGTATATTTACCCAAAAGTCAACAAAGCCATTGGTTTCATAAGTGCTTTGGGCTGCATGATGAATGCGTTCCTGCCTGATGAAGCACTTATCATGTGCATATTTGACCTCATTTGTTTCAGCTCCATAGACTGCAGCCAGGAAAGTCTCCCTGCCTCACCCCAACATGGGAGTAAGACTCAGTAAAAGTAAGTTATACTAAACACTCCATTCTTCAACATTAAAAACAAATGTGATATCTCTCTCCTCAGGCTTACCCTATGGCTGGGATGAAGCATATACTGCAGAAGGTGTCAAATACTACATCAAGTAAGTTTCCTGAAATCTTTATGTACAGCCCTACAAAAAAAGACCGCTACAAATTGCTCAATTTCTCATGTTTTTATCTTTTGTAGGTGCAAGCACTGAACTGAACAACTTTACCCTTGTTTTTAAGAACTGCTGACAATATTTCTTTTCATTTCCAAATTAAAATTTTGTTATTTAAAGCAGACTTTTAAAGAAAATGCCAAAACATCTAAATAAGAGAAATGAGTGTTTAGAGAACATGAATAATTCTAAGAAAACAAATCTCTTGACACAAAATGGCAATAATGACCTTTGATGAACCTCTGGTTGTGTCTTGCTGGTTCCATTTCAATAATATAGTGTTGATTACAGCAGTGTTTTTATACATTTCCTCATGAAATAAGATGTGATTCAGGTGACCAGTAATCGGTACTTCATAAAGCAGAATGAGGTGCTTGTGTAGGGAACTGACACTGGCATGCAGTGGTTGTTGTTGGGATGTATAAATGTATAAATGGAAATAAATAGCAGTGGTTGTAGCTGTATGTTTAAAATGCTCTTTTCCAAAGGTCATACAAAGAACACATTTTATGTCAATGCCATCTATCAACTGTCCTTCGCCATCTACCAACTTATTGATGAAAAACTCCTTGACTCTTTTGGGAGACTCATGCCTGTTTACTTGTTCCATTAATTGGTAATTGGTTCAATGTGATGTGTGTTTTTGTGTTCTGTTTAGTCATGTGACCCAGACAACGTCATGGATTCACCCTGTGATGAACTCCCTGGGTCTTTCAGAGCCAGAAGCAAATGACCAAACCCAGAACACCCCAGAGGCCAAGGGTTAAAGCACCCACCCTTACAGAACTGGCTTTGCCTGATCACTGTTTGTGAAAGTCGGGTGTTTGAAAAACCAAACTTAAACTGCATTGAATACAAACTCACCAGTGGTGTCATTACAGGCATGATTAATAATTCAAACCCAGTAGGCCTCTTTTAAGAGGTTTTGGGGCTTGTTTTTCAACGCAATATGTATAATAATGATACAATGACTGTTTAATGACTGTTTAAGGAAAGGACATGAAAGCGTTTCACAGTATCACAAATCTAATTTATTTAAACCCCAAATCAGAAATTGCCAAAACAGTAGCCTAGTCATGTCAGGAATGGCCCTGACTTTGCGAGAACATGCCAAGATAAGTTTACAGTCTTTTATAGGCCATAAATATTGGCACTCTTCATAAAGATAACAAAAGGTCATGAAAAAAACATTGTGGTCAATAGGATCAACCCAAAAAACCCGACAAATTCTTATTATTTTTTAAAATAAAGCTATGCATCATCAATATTGGTAGCCCTAGAAAAAATTAGGAACATTTATAAGTCAGCCTGAGATTTCAGAAACACCTAAGTTGTCATCCTTAGCATACTATTTCATCTGGGCTATAAAGAAGAGGTTACATATATTCCCTTCCTCATTTATGCACAAATGAAATCAGAAAATGGCTATGAATTGATTGCCCTCACATACAGCAAGAAAGATGCTGAGAAAGCGTGTGTAAGAAGAAAACATGTTCTTTCATCTCACCTCAGGCGTGAGCCAATGGTGTTTTCTAGACTGAAGTGGATCTTTCTTGAATGGTTTGATAAAATTTGTTCATGGTTTTTTTTTGGCTACAAACAAAAATTCATGATTTTTTTTTTTTTTTTAATTGTAGTTTTCTTTCATTTCAACTTTAGTTTTTCTGATTATTTCTGCCAGAAAGATAAACGTGATTTGAACTTCCAGCAGGATGCTGATCCAGAGTCCCACAAAATGATTTAACGACCTGGTTATCCCAGTCCCCCGACCTAAAATAACTTGTGGGGTAAGCTGAAGAGTCTAAAAAGAGAAACCTGGAGGATGTGGAGAGATTCTGTATTGTTGAAGGCTCTTTTCAAGCATTAGAAAACACACTGCTGTTATTGTGGCAAATGGAGCCTGAACAAAGTACTTAACGCAGGGGTGCCATTTTGTCATTGTGATGTTAAGCTAATTATCCACAAATACATTTTTGTGACATTTTTACCCATTTTTACCCAGGGTGCCAATGATTATGAGTATGTGGGAGATCTCTGGGTCTCTAGCCAGACTACAATTTCTTCAGTCATACCAGACTGATAACAAGTGATATTTCGATTCTCTGTTTCATAAACTGACCTAGATTCCCGCTAGGGCTCGAAGGACAATTGCCAAGTCAGTGACTATGTCTATGGAGCATATAGTGTGTGCTATGTATTGATTTTTTGAATACTGAGTATTATAAAAATGTGAATATGAACACAAGTCATGTCATCAGATAATGAACGTTGACATGACAATCTGTTTTCCTCCATCTGCCCATTTGTTCTTTTATTTCAGAAGAATTTTCCTTTGGCTTCTACTCTGTTATTTACTCTCTTATTAGACAATGGCCAGGCCCATTCACATTTCCCTTTCTCCAGAAACACCCTGCCCATTTTCCAGGCAAACAATATCATTACTTTTTGAAGTCAAAGTAAATGTCTTCTTTTGTATAAATGGGAAAGTCAGTAAAAGGTCACACCAGGCTTTTGAGAACGCGGATCAGTACGGTTGGACGTGACATTCATATAAACATACTTTACTGCATCTTCGATTGCCATACAGGTGGTAGATTAGTGTAGTCAACAGCTATCCATAAAAAATACAACAATGGAGGTTGTTTATTATTGTCAAACCGTTTTTAGGTGCCCTCTTATCAGCTACAGTTGAATGGAACATGTCCTACTGTCCACTATGGTGTGTTAGTGAGGCGTAATTGTGCATTCATGTTTCATTTTTGTGCACTCTGACATTGTCGACGCAATAAAGCAATATAAATACAACTGTTGTAAACCTTTGTGGAGTTTATAACTGTTAAAAGGATAAGCACACATGTACGCACTGTCTGCTGCTACATGTGTGGTTTTAGTTGTCTGCATTTCCAGTAGACATGTGATTTTTCAATGTTGTACCCTAAGCCTTATGTGCATATTTTCTGAACTTTTCTCGTCTTCGCAGGTTTGCTTTGCTATTTGCAGGTTTGCTTTACGCTTTTATTATTTAAAGCTCTGCCTAAAATGAAAACTTAGATTTCTAGTGGAACATATAGATTATTGATTCAATGTTTTCCCTGTTGGATCTGGGAATGTTTTCTGACTTTGTTGTGGTAGCTTAATAAAGTTCTGTTTTCAAACGTATTTCCATCTCAGATTTTTTTATTGTCATTGTTGGTAAGATTTCCTGTATTGTGGCAATATCGAGAAAACCATTTCAGAGCTTGGTGTGCCCAGCTTGGTGCCCAAGGCAAGGAGTATTGATTTTTTTCCTTTTCTTTCTCTCTCTCTCTCTTTCTCTCTTTCTCTCTCTCTCTCTCTCTTTCTCCCAAGCATGTGTTGTTAAATATATCTCCTTCCAGGAATGTTAAATTACACAAACCACACAAATACTTGCCTGGCCATCCCTCTCACACAGAAACACAGGTTGTCTTTCCACAAAGTGGCTCTATGGAAAAGAGAAAGATTAAAATAAAATGATTGAATAATGTCATTCCAGTGAGGTATCATGCATTGTTATTTCCCAGGGTCCTCATTGAGTCATGCTGGATAATTATTCTCTGCTTTTATTGAAATGTTTCATCCAAAGCCGGCATTTCAAAAGATATTAAGTTGGTGAAAGAATGTGATGAATACATTTACTTCTTATTACAAAACTGCTTAGTTTAAAAAATAAGAAAAAAGTAACACTTTATTAAGTAGTATGTAGACACTTGTTTTATCAGATGATCAAATCATCTGTTATAATTAAAACGTCTTTTTTTAATAATTAAGATTTTGTACTTCTTTAATATTCATTAACTGCTTTAATTTTCTGGTTGGATTGTATTTAGTTCAGCTATTGCAAAAACGAATAATACATCAAACATCATACAAGAATATATCACACTCAATGTATTATAGTACTACATCTCTAGAAACTATCCACCATTCTAGACACTGTATGTATACATTTGTTCCTTTAAGCCGTATTGAAACCTCCTAACCTGATCGAGGATTAGACTTGTCTTGTTTGTGGGTGAGTCTACTGTCTGTTAAAAAGCATGGACGGATTAATCTGGCAGCCTTGTGGACTTTAAAGGCACAGCAATGGATAACACGGCATCACGCTGAATGAACCGTCATTGTTTTTAAAAGTGCGATGTCAAAGAAGATAAAAGATGTCAAGGATGCGCTGGTAAACAACCCCGGCCTGCAATCTGTTTCCAATTTGTCAGACACATGCAGCAACATGTGGTCGGTCGCGCTCCGCACTAGAGGAGCAGTGGCCACTCGTGGCCTACTTCCACCAGGGAGCGCTTTAGTGACTGTTGTGTCGGAGAGGAAACATAAATACGTTTCACAATACTGACAAATGTAGGGTACCTGAAAAATAAATTATCAAAATCATCTTGAAGCAGAATGAAGAGAAGTGTCCCCTTATAGTCAGGTAAGTTCACAGCACATCACACATTGTAAACAAAGTGACATTTTTTTTTTCACAAGGAGAAGCAAACTTTAAACAAAATTCCAGGGGTAACTCCCTAACAACCAGACGATCAGCTGCCCCAGAGGTAACATTTACACCTAGGGTAATAATAATAAGACTTTATTAATCCCACAAGTGGAATATTTCTGTAAAATGGACAGTACAAAATGCAGAGCGGCAAAAAACGCAACAGAATAAATCTCTATGACTATATATGTAGTTATATGTATGGCTTCATAAAAAAGAAAGAATAGGGAAAAACACACTGAGGCTGATTTGTAAAGCCTCTCCTCTCTTCAGGAGAACTTAGGCTGCGTGAGATTCAACGTGACCGGTGAGAGCCTGCCCTTCTAGAGAGCTCGACGCTAATTGGACAAAACTGGGTCAAGCGCTCTGATCACGTGATCCCCCATTCCAGCCGCCCACTTCAGCGTGTGTTGCTGAAAGCAGCGTGAGGAGTAGAGACTGACACACACCCACGTACACAACACACACGCATACATATATACATACGAAACAAATACAACAATCATACACACTCACATACATATACTTGTGGAAAAGTGTTTATGTTCGCTATTTTTATATTTCACGATAAAATGATTAACAAAAAGATGTAATAAAGTCATTATTGCATATGAAAACTTCTGTGTACTAGAGTGTGTGTGAAGAAAAAATGGGCAGCACGTCTATTTACACACTTGTACATTCAGAAAACACACCGATATTTTTATTTTTGTATGTTTTTTTTATTCTGTCCTGTGTTTAGAATACACACCGGTAATCTTCTACTTTTCTGTTATTTTCTCTGTCATGGCTTTAGAAAGTACACCGATATTTTTCCTCTTTTTGTTTTTTTTTTTCCTCTTCTGTCCTGTCTTTAAAATATACACCGATATTCCTCCCCGTTTCTGTTTTCTCTCTTCTATTGTCTTTAGAATATACACCGATATTCTTCCTGTTTTCTGTTTTTGATGTTTATACCTTTTTTTTAAACGACTCTGGAAAGTTTCTCGCGCCACAGTTTCCGTCAGTAAAACATCGACCAAATTTCCCTCATATGTAACGAAAATCTGCGAAGCGCTTTATTTCTTTCTCTTTGTTTTTTTTTTTGTGTGTGATTTGCTCTTGTCTGCTGTCAGTCTGTGGGAAGTCAGTCCAGCCGGTCCAGCCTCTGGAGGTTTGACGTCACGAGCTGCAGCCTTCGCACATGGAATTGATCGTCTCGGTCCAGTCGACAATCTCTCTCTCTCTCTCACACACACACACGCTCAGGTCTCTGTGGTCGTTTGAAGAGCACTAGCGAGGGCTTGTTGTTCATTGCGGTGACATTTGCTGTGTGGTCCAGCACACTCTATATCTCTTTATCTGGGTTTAACAATTTATCTGGGTTGTTTTAGTTTTCTCTCTTTTTTGTGCACGACCTGGACATGTCAAGACCTCTCACGATGAATCCAACTTTCCTACCTCCACAAACTCACGGAGTTCTGAAGTCTCTGCTGGAGAACCCAATGAAGCTGCCTCTTCACCACGACGACGGTAAGCCTGGTCCTCACCTCCACTCAGAAAGCTGTCAGCATCTCACACACCACGTTTTGTCGCACATATGTGAGCTGCTTAATTTCTGCATGTGTAGTTGGATTAAAGAAGCAGTTTTGTCTGCAACACTCGCTGATTTTCAATTACTTTACCCTGTTGACTAGAGACCAAGTGGACTTTGACTTTCTCACATCTGGGTCCTTCCTGAGTTATCACTACGAGACTGAGATATATGCACGCATAGCCTCACGCAAAAAAAACAACCCTGTCACATCATTATAAGATTTACTATATTATCACAGGCCCAGTATTAGTGCTGTCTTTATGAAAATATGTTCTGATCATTATTCTAAACATTCACATTTGGCTACAAGTGAATCAGTCATTTTTAAATTCCCATAATGTTGACTTGCATTTCAGTTTTTGGCAAAGAACGTGAGAAGGAGAAAAAGTTAGAGGAAGACAGGAACGTGCCACAGTCTGCTTTCCTGGGCCCGACGCTTTGGGATAAAACGCTGCCTTACGATGGGGATAATTTCCAGCTGGAGTACATGAACCTTGAAGAGTTCCTGTCTGAAAATGGCATCCCTTCCAGTCCACTGCCGCACGACCAAAGCCACCACCACCAGCCACAGCAGCCTTGCCTACAACAGGCCTCAGTGTCAGTCATGGACCTCAGCAACAGAGCCAACACCTCCATCCACACAGGCATGATCCCCCAGACCTGCATGCAGACCCCTAGCAGACCAGGTAAATCTACCTTGGCAGTATACTGAATAGGCTTCTATCTATCGATCGATCGGTATGTTAGAATGGAAAAATGCCATTTCGCATACGCTTGAATAATATGGGTTGCTTATCAGAACGAATTAAAATACAGTTCTGTTTTTAAATTGTAATTTTCTCAGCCAAACTCTGATTAATCTAAACAGCAGAGGATGTAAAGTTCCCTGAGTTCTTTGGCTGATTTATGCCAGACAGTTTAGGGGATCGAACCTGTATCCTCCACACACATTTACTCCGTAAAAATGCAGAATGTGTCTCCACAGTGCATTGAAAGCAGTGAAATTGAGAGTAAGGGTCTTGCTAACACATCTGATTTTAGACTCTAATTTGATGAAGGGCAGGAAATAAGACTTCATTTGTTAGCTGGAATATGGTCCTGCCCTCTTGTAAAGAAGTTTATTACTAACAAAGCTCTGCTCACAAAACTGAGTTTGCTGCTGTCATTTAAAGGGCCAAAAACATGGAAAATCAAACACTAAAGCACTGTTAAACACTGCTTAAGTGCAAAACGAATAATTTACTCCTGAATCAATATGGGCAGTAAATGTCATTTTAGCTGGAAAAACACAGCACGTTTTGAATTCACACATACATGTGTTAAATATACATATACATGTATATATACACACACTTCACCAATACCACCTGTTGCAGGTAAGCATCTTCCGTGCTTGGTGATGATATAAGAAGTGTTTTAAGCCAGACTGCTTCTTGAAAGAGGCGAATTACAGGGCAGCCAATCAGAGTAGACCATATTTACATATTTTCATTTATGTCTTAAAGGGATAGTAAAAAATGTTTGATTTTAAGTATAAGAATAGGTTGAAAATTGTCGTGTAGAAATGAATAGGGACTGCCTTTCTGGTAAATAAATCCTAAAAATGTGGTAAGTGGAACTCAGAGGACATAGAGTGCAAATAAAATGCAAAATATGAACTTTTAACACATCAGAACTGTGGAAAATATGGAAATACAGCACCCAAGTGCCATAACCATGCCCAGTTGAAGACAGTTCCAGTGTGCATGTGTGTCTCTACATGGAGCGGCCAGGCCAGGGTGCTGTCGGCCCAGCATGTATAAAAACGTGACAGGCCTCAATTCTTTACATGTGACCGTTATCAGTGGTCTTTTTGGAATACCATTTGAAATCATTTGGTATGAGCAGCATTTCCTTTCAGAATTCTCAGATGTCTCACAGTTTCAGAAATAAGCCAATGACCCCGTGCTGCTGTCTGTCTGGTCTGGATTTGATCAGCAGTCAAAAGCAGCCAAGCTTGTCACCAGTCACGTTTAGGCAACGAGGTACACTGCGTTTTTTCCACCTGTTTTCAACAACCCTCAACCCTCCCCTCTGGTGCTCTCATTGGTTGATAGACTGTCTGTGAGTATCTGCTATTGCCTAATCTTAGCTATAGGACAGAAAGAGGCTTGCCAGGAAATGGATGAGGAAAAAGACCCTTTTAAACTGCCTGCGATGTGTATGAGATGTTTAAGGGATCTAAGTTTGTGATCCTCAAAAATGCTAAATAAGCCACGGAAGCCTGAAAAACATACAAATCCTGGCTAGGTTTACGAGCTACATTTCTCAAGTAACATCAAATGGTGTGACATGTTTATTTGGTAGCTGTCATTTGATTTTGTAAAATGGCCTTGGGTCTTAAATAAAGACCATCACACACTATTCATTAGAAAGGCCATTAGTTGAAGAAAATGAGTATTTGCGGGATTTATTACGTCTTCATTAGAAAAGGCAGTTTTCAGAGACCATAATGTACAGTGAAAAATTAGCTTCACATGACCAGCACATAATATTGTTTGTATAATAATGATGTTAAATAAGAAAAGGTTCTTTGAAATTTGTATTTGCATTAAGATAATGCTGAACAAACTACTAAAATAGTATATCACTATTCAAATTGCATTCATTTGTGTAGTATGTATGTATAGTAGTGCAGTATGTGGTCTGGGAGTCAGTTTTTTTTTTCTGGAGAAGCCCATTTGGCTCTGCTGGAAATGGCAGTGGTGTTGGCATCAATGGCTTGGGCGCCACTTAGTGGATCATTTGGATACTACAACGTACGCCTGTTATCTGTTTAATTGTTATCTGTTTAATTGGTGCGTTATTAGGATACTTGTCTCTGCACCAAGAAGACATGGGTTTGATTCTCACCCTCAGCATGCCACCACTGCTTTCCCCAACCACAAGCTGCCCCAGGGAGACTGCCCCCTGTAGCCTGGGAATGGAAGTTGCAAAGCATCTGCTAAATGCCTTAAATGTAATTTAATATGATTTAATCCTAGACTGATCCTTATGTACTTATTTTCTATATAGTGATGCCGCCAGCACGCAACACTCCAAGTCCCGTTGACCCAGAGTCCATCCAAGTGCCCGTGGGCTATGAGCCTGACCCATCAGACCTGGCCTTGTCCAGTGTTCCTGGGCAGGAGGCCTTTGACCCTCGCAAGCACAAGTTCTCAGAGGAAGAGCTGAAACCTCAACCCATGATCAAGAAGGCACGCAAAGTCTTCATTCCTGAAGACCTGAAGGTAACTTGGTGTCTGTGTGTGTGTTGGGCGTTGTGTGTATGACAGAGAGGGCTCTTTGTCCTATTCCCTAAGACCCTTTCTGTGGCGCTTGTGTCTGACCATTTGCATCTTTTGCCACTGGCTAGAGATGCCGCAGGTTGTGGCTAAGAGGCTTAAGCCCAGTCGTCCATTCATTCATCTTTGGATGGCCAGGCCCATGTGATCCCGTGTGTTCCTGGTATCTCACTAGTTTTGCTGTGGTTGGGATTAAAGGATTTGCCTTTTTAATTTGTTCAAATAAAAGTGGATCTATGCAAGGATTTGCCGAGTAATAAATTGCTCAAAGCTGATTTCACAGCCATGCCTTCGTGAGAAAACCTGTCACCACATGGATGGATAATTCCGTAATACCAAGTGTCTCATTAAAAACCCAAAGTAAAATAGCTCTTTGACAGTAGCTCAATATTGTTTAATTTGGAGATGACCTCTTTGGGTGTTAATAGTGTGTTTTATCTTATATTATTTTCTTATTCAACAAAATGACTTGTAAATAGCATAATATAAAATATGCTGAGATACCAAGAAGATCTCTACTATAAAATAGCACTTGATGATCACATACAAGAATATTAATGCTCAAGAGATATAGGCACAGTAATACAGCAGATCTGAATATGTGTCAGATGTGTTTTTAGTATATGTGTTGCTAGGAGATGAATTTACTGACTCAGGAGATGAATTTACTGAGTGGCAGAAACTGTGGATTAAACATAATTCTTTATCATTTTTCTGATTATCAAAAAGTAGTGGTTTAATGTATTATCACTTAAGTTGAAACACTGTTTTAAATTTAAATTTAAATGTAAATGTATACAAAAATGCTCCCACAATTAACTAATATGAATAAAGCGAATTAAGATTGAAACCACTGAGGGTCTATTTGCCCTATAAAACTGGGTGCTTAAATCAAAAGAGGGCTCCATACCTTTTCTCAAAATTTGCAATTGTTTTGCTGTGCTATTCAAATGTAATTACATAGTGAGTTACATTTATATTACATTTACAATTATATTAAATTCGGTGTCAGCAATTTTTCCATTCATTTTGATTCCAAGAGTTGACAAACAAGGCAACGCAGTACGGAGAAGAATGCCTGTTATTAAATCCCAGTAAAATGTTCCCATTTCTACTTACAAACAAAAATTTAGAATTTATATTATAGACCAAACTCTGCCTGTTTCAAAGAACTATAAGCAAGAAGTGGTTAATATCAAATGACACCATGTTTTTGCTGTTCTTGCTGATAACTGAAACTAAGACTGCGCTAACAGCAAGCGAGGGCTCAAATTCCCTCAGGATGTATTAACTGGAAACATCAAGTCCAAATATAAACAAAGTGTGGGCCAAATCCTAGGACCTATGCATAATTGTTTTATAGAAGTTTTTAAAAGTTCATGTCTTGTGTGAGCAGCTTTGTTGATTATAATGAGGATGTTTAGCGTTTGTAATTGTCACTCGTTTTCTGTTTAAACTAGTGTCTGCTCTCGACACTAGTAAATGTACAAGCCGTTATCTTACTATCAGTCTACCTTTAAATACCCAGTAAGGGCAATATCTTCTTATCTAGAAGTGAATGATAAGGAAACCCTAGCAGAACATATATGGGCGTACTTGACCCTTCCCTCCTGTTCTTATTATTCTGCATATTTTGAGCAGGATGAAAAGTACTGGGCACGGCGCAGAAAGAACAACATGGCTGCCAAGAGGTCGCGAGACGCCCGGCGCCTGAAGGAGAACCAGATTGCCATCAGGGCTGGCTTCCTGGAGAAAGAGAACTTTGCTCTCCGGCAGGAAGTGGCCGAGCTGCGGAAAGAGCTGGGCCGCTGCAAAAATGTTCTATCCAAGTATGAAACCCAGCACGGCCCCCTGTGAGGCTGTGGCCCCTGGAGACCATCAGGCTTGTGCAGTTTTGAAGGACAATGGAATGGCATAAGGTCCATTCAGTGTCTGCTCAAGTCACCCTTCACCTCAGTCTGTCCCTGGCACTTTAGAAGGCAGAGTACACACTTGGTGTATAGTCATGTACAGAAACCCTTTATTTCTTGTTCATTTTTCTTTTTTTTTTTTTCATACATTCTATCAAAGTTGTTGGATGCCACCAGGAAAGTTTTTTTCTTAATGTACATATGACTCATTGTAGCATCTCATTCTAACTTTGGATAAAATAAAATGCCTTGTATCGTCTGTCTTAAAAGCTATACATTGTTACAGGTTTTATGATGACATTTGCAATCACGGTATGTTCAAATAACCAAACCACCAGCCATGAATCCAGTGAGCTCAGCTACAGTGTTCAGGCCCTAGAAGTGTTTTTTAAAAGGCCTTTTATCCTCACAGGGAGAATAGAATGTAGCACGCCTAACATATCGACGCTGTCGGAACAAAAACTTTACAAAAACTTTACAAAAACGTCCCTTTACAGGAGAAGAGAAAACCTTTTGAATAGAACCCATTTCTACTGGTTTATTTTTCATTAAATTTTGATAGAGCACAAACAGCATCTGCAATTTTCAAACGATGTTCAAAAGGAACGATAAGATTTTGATTCCACAGCGGCAATAAAAGGATTAACAAAATAATGTGATTCATTCTCGCAGTTATTTAAAGATGCACCAGTTCGACAATCAGACTGGTCAGTTTCTGGTAGAGATGTATTAAGGAATGCTGACTTCAGGAATTTTCTTATGTCAGTGGTATTATAAATCCTTTAATTTGATGATTTCTAGCTGTCACGCATCCAAAGGCGCGGTGTCTTTCAAACATGTCAACATGATGTTTAATTTTGATATTTAATTAGAATGATTTGTCCAGTAATTGCTCTCTGATGTTCACATGATCCCATAATAGCATAATTAGTGTGTGGAGCTTTGTTCCTCCAAAAGAGATATTTAATCACACACCCAATACATACACACACACACACACACACACACATCCACTGGAGTGTCAAGCCGGATTACTGCACCAAACCTGCAGCAATAATTTAATTGGATTCTGTGTTGAACATGTACAGGACACGTTACAGAGTTATCAGTCCTGATGTTTCTGTTTGTTAAATAACAATCGAGTCATTTTAAAGCACTGGCCATTTCCCAGAGAATGGCAATATTTTTTGACAAACTTGATTAAAAAAACTGTGTTTGCCTTTTTTGAACCGATGTGAGATGAATGTATATGTATGTTCTCTATGTATTTTCTGTCTCTGTGAATAAACCTGATTCTTTATTCCAGACCAAAAGATATATATATATATATATAATATAATATTATATAGTATATTGTTATATGAAAGTAGGTGTTTTTACAAAGCCATTCTTGTTTTTGTACAGTATTTTCCTATGAATTTCTGAGGACGTTTTAAAAGGTGTTTGACTACAAGCAAAACAAAAATACAATGCTCTTGCTTGCTGGATTCCTGCATGGGCATTATTGCTTCATAATGCAAAACAGTCATTGAAATATTCAGGTGATTTCTTTATTGAACATCACTGTGTCACCCAGTCGCACCCTCTGAAACTGTATCAGATGAAGCGTGAATCTGTTCCTGTTTCCTTCTTTCTGTCAGTGCTGTTGGTAACTGCAGCCCAGTCTGCCCCTTTTCTTGCTGTTCTGATTCCTTTTGAGAGATGGTAGTATTGTGTTTGCCATAACTGGTGACAGTGGTGAGTGTCAATTGTGAAGGTCTGATAGAAGACGAACACTTTTTCTAAATTGCCGCATGTTTAATTTTGGTAGAAACTTCTGATTATTTATTTGCATTTAAAAAAAAATAAATTTTGATGTCTGTTGGTTTCTTGTTGTTTCTTTGCTCATGACTTTAAATAAAATGTTTTAAAAAGATTTCTGGTCATATCTGTGCAAATGGACGGAATTCAATGAGAAGAATTATAAAGCAATCAAGAACCTTGATTTTATCTGGAGACCCGTGAAATATTTTCCAAAGATTTCATACACAGATAAGAACCCCATGACAGAACTTCTCATTTGTAAATGTGTGATTGCTAGACATGACTTAGATTGACACTTATTTTTAACCCTCCATTTCACACACACCCTTAAAGACCCTCTGTCGAAGGCCAGCACAATACATTTGGAATATATTAACCCAGACAGTATCTGTAGCAGTAACTCACTCAGGGGTACCTCAGACCCGGCAGTTCTGGGAATTGAAACTACGACCTTCCAGTCACAGGGCCAACTCCCTACTGGATAAAATAAGATAAGATAATCCTTTATTAGTTCCATGGGTGGTAAATATGTATTGTTACAGCAGCAGAGTGGACGGAACAAAAGTTAAAAGTAGGTAAACAGCATAACCTGTTGTAACCTGTAGAAAAAAATGTATATACATGTATTTATAACATACACATTACAATATATATATATATATATATATTCACACTTATATATGCACACTTGTGTGTGTGAGTATATATGTATGTATATATACACTATGAAACCAAACTCCTTAATTTTACCCCTTAATATAACCTTAATTTTTAACTTAATTTCCAGGAAATTAAGGAAATTTAAGTGGAAAAGTGCACAGATTAAGTCTGATTAAGGGGTAAAACTACTGAATTTTTCCCTTATTTTTAAAATTTGC
>JBBKCR010000101.1:31165743-31176210 GCA_037577295.1 Ladigesia roloffi
TGGGCACTTAATTCAAATTAAGGTGTTTGGCATATTTTCAGGGCTAAATTAAGCATATTTTAAGTACATTGTGTTTCGTAGTGATATGTATGTATATCTGTATACACAGTACTTTGCAAAATCTTTGCAAAAACATGTGCACATTGTTTAAATCCATTTTCTCTGTGTGTGCTATTGTTTTTCTGCAAACTTAATATTAGAATAAACACAAATAAACAAGAAAGCAGTAAAAGCATCAGATTTGTTCTTTTTGTAAAAGTTGATACTGTGTGATACTGTTGTTTGGATTGTGAAACTCCATCAAAAGCTCCTGATTTAATTTAATGAAGGACTGATAAAGTCCAACAAGGTTTCTGATGGAACTACAGTAACACTGGATTTCATCAAGAATATGCTGAACATCACTGTTAACTGTAGAATGATATTCGTATTTATTCATTTATAGTTTTATTGAGTATGTTTAGTAATATTGCTCTGGAAAAGAACATCAAAATTAAAAGGGTTTTAAATGTATAGTAAATATACATGTAGGTGTGTGAGAGAGTGTGTAAACAGTAGGTATCTTTAGACGCATAGGGGCAGCAGAGATTGACTGAAACATCTTAATATTTTTGCACAAGAAAATTGTATGCTACGCACCGAAATATTGCACATGTTGCGTGAGAAACATGAATGAAGTATCGCATTAGAGCTCATGGCTTTAACATACCACTAGAGAGCATCCTTCCTACAAAATTGTACATTTTCCTGATCAGAGGGAATTAAACTGCTTTGTCCACCAGTGCCATCGCTGGTTCATCATCAGCTTCTACATAACAGCCCTCCCTCCTTCCCTCCCTTAGTTGATCCAATCCATCATCATCGTCATCAACATCATCATCGTCATCCTCATCATTGTCGTCATCACACTCATCACCGTCATCATCCCTGCAAGCTACAAGCATCCGTGTCCTTGATTTAGAAGTGAATAATCTTTTCTCAAAAAGAAACTGAAAAAAGCAACTGCTTTTAAATCACTTCACATTTACCTTATGTGTTACCAATATAATATAATTATATACATTTATTAGTAGACACACAGAATAACAATACTTATGCATGCAGGCCATACTACTGATTTGGAAAAAAAATATTACAATAAAGATTTTATGTTCTTAATAAAATATAGAGCATTTTTTCTATTTGTATTTTGGTCCTTATAAGTGGAACGACAAAAAAAACTTTACATGGATTAAAATTAGGAGCAAATACGGTTTTGGTCTTCACTTAGAAAGTTATTTCCAAGATATAGCTGTTCATTACAATACATTTGTTTAAATTTGACTGGTAGCTATTCAGCTGCTCATACTTTCTTCACAATTCCTTAAACAATTCCTTATCACTAAATTACTCAGCAGTGTTTCTGGGCCAGTGTTCTCTTCTGGTGAACATCCCACCCTCCCACCCCCACCCCACTCCTCACAGTCTATCCATACAGTGGGTAATGGCCTAAATTCAGAAATATCCTCACTCGCATTCTTTCTCCTCTTTCATCTTCTGCTCCCTCCCCCACGTCACTCTTTCCCTCTAAATCTCGGTTCAGGAGGTCTCTCTGAGCTGCTGTGACATGTGTGGCGTGGCCATCATGCGTGTTTATCTGCGCAGTCTTCCTCTGGGTGTGGCCTGAGCGACCTCTTACCCCACACACAAGCGCAGATGACTTCCTGCAGGGATTTCTGTGGCATTTATCAAATAGACTTGGGGTTATATAAAGCCATTTGCAAATGCAGAGGGAGCAGATTGGGATCTGCTGTTAATCCCAGGCCGCTCCCAGCCTGACTGCTGAGCCACATCACTCCAAGTCTGTCACGCTTCTCCAACGTGCCCACACACCCCTGACTGAGTCATTTCCACAGGCGTACCATCACTAGTTATTGCTCTTAGTCCCAAGGATAAACATAGACATGAGTGTTTGTAAACAGAGTAAAAATATATAACACATGCTCAACCTTATTTTGGCTTTCCATGTCTCCATTTACCAGGAAATACTGATATACTGAGTAATAGCAGTTCATGTCTGCACAAATATGTTCCATACTGGATCCTCCGCTCCTGATTGGTCCATAGTGCTTTTAGCTCCGCCCTACCCCCTCTTGATCATTATCAAGTCAAGTCAAGTCGAGTATTGTCATCTCAGCTACATACACAGTACACATGAAGCTAAATTATGTTCCTCCAGGATCATGAAGCAATAGAACAAAACCTGAAACAATGCAAGACTACACGTGTGCAGACCGGACAAAATACACAGAGCACAAAGAGAGGAAGCGATAGAGTGCAAGAAATACGCAAGAGCAATAAAACAACAGAGCAAAACTTAGCCAAGTTAGAGTCTAAATTATTACAGTAAATACATATGTCATTACAGTATAGTATAGTACAGTATAGTGACAGATAAGTTATCATAGCAGCCATTCATTGTGTTTTAATGCAGAATGTAAGAATGTATAAATACTACTTGTGCAACTAATAGCAGCAAGACAGAACACTGTGCAGTATATAATAACTACAGAGATATTTCCAGTTGCAATTGGGGTGTGACTGGTTGGTTTAAGGTGTGTTTATGAATTGTGTTAAAAGGAAGAAGACACTCTCCTGCACTTCTTTCTCACTTGTTACTCATTACAGTCTACATAAAGAATCTACATTGTTATTTGTCTTTGCAGGACAGCAGGCTCTACTGAACATGGCCCCTTATTTTATGTTTATATGGGATTACCTTATTTTGGCCTTTCCTGATCTTGCATTGAAATGAATGTCCCTGTATTAACACTATCTCCTACTATTTACACAACAGTTCCAGTGAATGTTCTTTTGTATTTTTGTAGGAAAGCACTATTTACAATAACCTACCAAATGAAGTAGATGAAACAAGCAGCTAAAATAATAGAATCATTGGTAGTTAACTAATTGTAATAACATTAGCACGTACAGCACATGTATGTCTTTCACATACATAAAAACAGACCGACAAAAAATTCCAAGAAGAGATTTTATTTCTCCTTTTCAAGTTCAGCTTACAATTATTCATTGCATTGTTTTGATTGTTTAGCGATTATTTTACATTTGTCTATTCAATCTAATTATGTACATGTAATATATAATTCACCATCATTTATTTCCCAGTCTTTAAGAAGGTAGCTCTTATGGTTGGCTTGCAAATGCAGTCTAATTAGCAAAACGTGAGAAACAGTGGGCATCAAGAAGTGCTCAAGTCGGTTTCCCAACATCACTGCACACAAGAGGTTAAAGAAAGGACAACAGTCACTCTGGGTACTCTGTAACACAGTCATGCTTTTGGGCCATTGGACTCTGTTTAGGAACATCTCACACACACATTCCTTTTGTTAGACGTGTGAAGATGTTGATGGAGTGTGAGATTCCTTGGATTCAGTGCTCTGTGCTGTTCAACTCCCAATCCAGATAAACAATAGAGCTCACTGTAAACAGCGGTTTGCTGCACTAATCTTTAAACCCATGGACAGCAGGGAAATGTGCATTAAACCAATATCTTGATATGTATCAAAAGCTATAGATTCATTGGCAAATTCAGAGAGTCAGTCTCTTGCACTCTTTAGGCTCTTGCTGGGAAATCACAGTCCCACAAAAGTCAGCAGGTCTTCTTAATCCATGATTCCAGACGCTACACTGCTTCCATTCCTGTGATGGGAACTCATTCTTACTGTGCAACCTGGATTAGGGGGTGGTGCCCTGGAAAAAAAGAAAAGATGAGTATTTGAGTATCGTGTTAGAAAGTACAGTTTGTCATTAGACTGTGCTGGTCCGCTTATATCCAGGGTGGCAGGATTTGAAACGCTGTGCCAGAGTTACGTAACTGAGGTTGTTATTGCTGATCTTAGACACTATAAGCAGAGCTTTTAGTGTGAAGGTCTTAAATGTCTAACTCTAGCTTCTTCCATGGCTGGAAAGCACTTAATTGAATTGTATTCCATTACTGAAGTATGCTTGAAAATGAGTACTTACTTAAGGAGTCAGGAAAATGAATGAGTGCCTACATTTACATCACATTGACATTAGATTTACATTAAAAATGTCCTCCTTATATTTTCAAAAAGTTGTAATTTTACAAGCATAACTTCTTTTATTTAAAAGTGAACAAACTGAACTCAACAGTGGTCCAAGACAAAGAGCAAAATCTCCAAATGTATGAGGTTTGTAATGAGTACGGTACTCATAAGAAACCTCATATACGTATCGAGATGTCACTATTTTTCTTGGCTAGTATCTTCTCCTCGTAAAAATAAACCCCACTACAATCACAAAACCCGAGTTGTGGCCCCCACACAGGAAGAGATGTGTTGAATGTCTTGCTGGTGGTCGCAGGTAGTGTGTGGGATCATACAGTGTAATGTGATAGTTATGGCAATATCACACTTGTTTATTGAGTTTGCTGGAAAGGATTCAAATAAGACAGCGCTCTACTTTGTGTGCTCTGATCAGATCACGCCTTTATTACATTTATCTAAAATGTTTCACTTTAATGTATTTATTTGTTGCTTGATTTTTTCCCTTTCAATTTGGATCTGCATTTTAACTTAACTTAAAAAATTATTTTAAGGACTTTAACTAGCAATAGTTCTTTCCCTCGTACTGTTTTATGTCAGCCTATTGTCTACTGGCCCTACTTTATAATTTTGCTAAAACAATGTGAAACGTGGAGGAACCCAAGTTGTGAATGCTGCAATATGGGGTAAACAACTTTAAACGAATCCAGGGACATGGAGAGAAATTAGGACATACTTCAACCCTTGAGCTGTTTGATTGCCATGATGACTTGTGACCTCACACCTGTCCTTTCTTCTCTTTGATTAGGTTCAAGGAATGTTAATATAATCACCTTTAAGAATCTGATTGTGTCTGTTGATTATGTCTGTTAATTGTGTCTGTCTGTTCTTGTGTCATTGATTTTACTGTTGAACATTATTTACTATTATTCATTTTTACCTTGTATTGAGTCACCATAGAAATGACAATTTAGTTCAAGCATACAGTACAAATTCATATAAATGCATTGTCAGGTTTATTGAGCCTAAACATGATTTTGATTTTTTGCATTTTAACAGTTCCAGAAAAACAACACAAAGCTATGAAGTTGTACTTTTCTATTTGCTCTAAATCTTTCTGAATTAATGCACTGCTACAACTACAAAATACGTAAGCCTGTGACTGAATGATAACCTTCACTACATCATGTGATTTTTCATAGTAGATTTACTATTTCAAAATCTCACAGGCGCATAACCAGAAAGACATATATGGACATGGGGTAGGAGATATTATTGAATCAGATTTGACTCCTGGATTCTAGACTGCGAGATGGGTTTTATTAGCCATGCTCTGCAGTACATAGACTGAAGCATATCTCATACTTTCATACTGAGTATAATGATTACATTCATTCATTTGTTTATTTAACCATTCACTAAAGTTGCATCAGAGAAGGTTAGGACCTCTTTAACTGCATATCACTCTTGAAGGAGAAGTCATTTGAGGAATTCTTTATAACAATTCCAGTTTTATTGTTAGCTGGATTAATGTTTAATTTAGACGGCATATTTTCTGGGCTAATGCACCATCACACTGATCTCTCTTTTAATATTTTAATCACAGATTTGGGATCTTCCTCCTCAAAAGTTTAAAGTTCAAGGGTTGTACAGAGGACCAGTGTGCCTGCAGGTTTTCATTCCTGCAAACTCAAAACACACATGCTCTTTGAAGAGCAACTGAATGAAGAAGTGGAGTTGTGTGATTCTGCTTTGTTTAAATAAAAGCCAGCCCTTGTTGGACCACCCTGCTTCCAAACCTTAAACTCTGTATCATTTAGAAAGTAAACCGATAGATTGTTATTTAAAAAAATAAGATTACTAGCTTCAGGTTCACAGCTTGATTTAAGGGTTATGGGCCATATCTCAAATCAGAAATATCATTTAGAAGCAGTACTTATAACGTGCAAGGAAAATGTGGGAAAACTAAAGAGGATCCTGCTGCGATGAACATCATGAGTCTTTTAATGACCGCTTATATTTGCCAGAACTTGATGGTTAATGCCAACATGTGACCTAATGTGAGAGACGGAAGTAATTTAATATTTACATAATCGTAAAAAGGCTAAAAAGGACTCTGGTTATGTGTGGTTAATGAGCCCAGAGCTGGGAGCTGATGCAACAGTGATGTAGACATGATGCAGTTGGAGATAATCCCCCTGCCTCTAAATGCTCTCTACCACGATAATGACAAACAAAAGCTGCAAATTCGCATAACCCCATGTCATACATTTTTGCAAAATACAGTTTTCTAATATCATCTCTGAAAAAGGTCACATGCTGCAGCCAGAACCCCCCCACAAATTTACAAAGAGAATTTTCATAGTAGGCCAAAACTAAATATTTCACTGACACCCGCAGTCATTTATTATGCATTAATGGGTTTAAGATCAAATATGTTTAAATATCAGAGTGCTTTCTGTGGATCTTCTATCAATCTCTGAATACATCACAGGTCATTTGCATGAATGTTTAATTCACGGGCTTGATATTGGCCTACCTTTCCAGCTTGGTCCAAATAGGTTAATTTTGTCCAAGGCAGAAAGTAAAAAGAGAGAGAAAAAAAGAAACATTTCAGCAGCAGTTTGCCCTATCCATTAGATACGCCGGCCTTTCAGACCAGCGTGCTTCTCTTCTCCCGCAGGTCTGGGGTGGGTGGCACATAGTTGGTGGCAGCTGTGTTGTTCTGCTCGTTGTAGCGGGATGATGCCGGAGAATTCTGCATCACCACAAGCCGGATAGGAGACTGCTGCTGTGGTGCTGGAGGCTCTGAAACATACTCCTTGGAGGGGTCCTTGCCACGGCAGTCGTAGAGGATGCAGGAGATGAGGAAGACCAGGAGAAGGATGACGTAGCTGGCGATGAGGATGATGAGGTTCAGGGTGACTGGATCAATCTCCAGGTAAAATTCCATAAGACCCATGGTGAAGCTTCATCCCTCGCGCCGCACTCCGACAGAAACGTGGGCACCATGGACTCCCGCCTGGCTCCTGTGCCGCCGCGCAGCAATCAGTGCGATATCCCAGAGAGCAGCAGCGGGGCCCTTGCCGCAGATCAGAGTGGATATGTAGCTTTGCAGTTCAAAGACTTTAATCCCTCCCGCTACTCCTCCAACCTTGAATTCCTGTAGCCAATGATTAAAAGCTGCTCAGTTTAATAACTTAAGCTACCATTTTAATTTTGCCAACTGCACATTGCAGGATGAATTTGGTCAAATTATGGTGCAGAGGTAAAGATGGATGAAACAGAACTTTCATCACCCCATCTCGTTCTTGTCATTTTTCCAAGAACACGTCTCGCTGGGATTTGGGTGATTAGTGGGCAGTAAGTGACTCATTAGTTATGTCAGTAGTAATGGGCAGTGATGACATAAAACACTGAAAGGAATTCATTCTGCAGGTTTGGACATTTTGGGAAACAGCATAATATTATTTAGAAACAGTACTCATAACCTGCCAGGAAAATATGGGTAAACTGAAGAGGAGCCTGCTGCGATATACGTCTTTAAATGACAGCTTTTATTTGCCAATACTAGGTTTTAATGCCAAAATGTGACCTTATGGGAGAGATGGAAGCAATTGTCATCAATTCAAAATTAATTTTATGCTTAATCAATTTTTCAAAAATGTATATTTGATTCATTGTGATTAATTAAATATTCTGGACTCCGGAATTCTACACAAATATAATTTAGGGAAAATCATATTTGATTTGACAGGCAGTGTTTTTAGAGTTTATATTGTCAAAGTGGTTCAAATCCTATGTAAAAGCAGAGCACTTGCTCAGACAAGTCACCTTTTCCTAAATATTTTCTATTTGCAATGGATTTATACAGAACAGCTGAGCTTTACAGTGGAACCCCAGCTGGGGTTAAAGTCATTAATGAGACTTACCAAGTAGAATGATTTGAAGAGGTTAGAGGACATTTAGTGGACACGCAAAGTCCAAAACAGCAAAGTTGTTTCTTTAATCTGGATTTGTCCATTTTAGTCCATTTTAGTCCATTAGAGCTTAATTTGAAGAGCAGGGGAGCACACACACTTGCCCAAACTTTCATAGATCTGACGCACACTGTGATTGCAAGGTGCCAGATTAAATGTTTGAGGATATACAGAGATGTCAAAAAAGTGGACGAGTGTATCAAACAGACAGATGTCACACATGGACTCTGTCTGGTTGACACAGTCCGAACAGATTTGAGCAAAAATGAATACAGAAATATTAGCTCCCAAAGAAAAAAAAAATCACAAATGAGTGTGTTTAGGTGATTAATCCACCTAGACCCTATGTGAGTTTATTTTCTATATTGAAAGCTAACTTTTTGGTGCATTTTATACTATTGATTCTACCATAATACTACTTCATTAACAAACTTAAAACACAAATCGAAGTTTTTATTCCACAAACAGATGTTAAAAATGTTTTTTTTTTTTATCTTAATGTTATTAGTACATTGCAATTATAGTGTTCTTATTATTTTTTACTACACCCAATGAAAAAAGTAAGCATAGATTATTACAGTATATCAACAAACGAATCTTGCAGTCCTGAATTAAAAATAAAAGCTAAGTAAACTCATGTAAAATTCAGCATTCAACATCTTCTAATGAGGTGACATATTCCACACACTCCTGTGCTGAAAATGTGTGACACCTGTCAGTCAGGCACTGTCATCACAATGTCGAACTCACCATCTGTGCATTTGTTCTTACAGATGTGGGTTCTGGCTCAGTTCCAGGTAATCAAGAAACGCCACTGCCCTACTAATATGCTAGTTGTTTGGGCTCTAACTAAGAACGCAGAGTATCAGGACATCCCACGGGGTTAGTACACCTTGCTGGTAAACATTTCAGAGTCTTTGCTCTTCAAAAATCTGTGTAGCACAAAAAGTACTGAGGAAAAATTTTATTTTGAGACCACTGTGAATACTTTGCAAACCTTGTCATTTAAATAAAAAAATTGCTCTCAATATATCTATCAATTATTAGACTTAATCTGAATACAACAGATTTGAATTTAACATTAATGTAATCCTGAAAACATTTAATAATCAACTGAGGCTCTCCAGAATGTCAAAAAATGGAACATCTGTTGTTAATCTGAATGGGACTACCAATATGGGGTCTAATTCTATTAATACATGTGTTTTAAATGATAAATATCCATTTTATCTATTTCAGTTGCAGCTGTCTCTGTGGCTTTCCATAAGGGTGGTCTGACTTGTCGAGCGCATTTCTATTTCTTTGCCCCCTCGGAGTTTCCAGCACACTGCTGTGAGGCTGAGCAGCAGGAGGCTGCTAAAGAGCAGCACCAGCCCCAGGATGGAGATGGTGGAGGCGTGGGAATTGAAGCTGTAGGCCACAGCAGTAACCGCAATGCCAATCACCAGGAGCACCACGCCGAAAGGTAAAGTACAGCGATAGCAGGATCCCTCCGTACCTCCAGTGGTCATAGTCAGCTCCACTTCATTGACTAAGATTGAATTTGTCATCTTGGCACAGTCAGTGCTTGTATTCCAGTCTTTATCTTTACACTTTGCTGGTTTCTTTTTCCAAGACTGCTGTGATTTCATTTGTAGATGGCCCCTTGCTTTTCCTCCTCATAGCATCTGAAATAAAATTTATACAGTTATACAGTGTATATATTTGCTCAGAACTGTAAAAAATCTTTTTTTTCAGAAACACAAACACAATAAAAATGAATAAACAATAATATCACATTTTGTTTGTGTTTCACAGAACCACTTCAAATTTTATCCTAAGGAATCCCATTACATATAATTAATATGAAAATAAAATTGTCCAAAGAGAGATACTTCCTGTTATACAGTGTATATATTTGCACAGGACTGTTAAAATGTCCTAGATCTGAGTTGTTCAGAAACACAAACCTAATAAATACGAATTAACAAATATGCCATGTTTTGTGTGTGTTTTTAATGGAACCATTTCATAATTTCTCCTTAAGAACTCCCATTATATACGATTATGTCTTAGTTCCTCATTAAATTAAATAAAGTCTAGCAGATGGAGTTTAATTTATCTATGCAAGGGCCAAAGAGCTTTGAGAAGTCAGAAATCAAACCTGTGTTCCTCCAACTGCAATTATCTAACATAACAATAACAAAAAAAAACCCCTTTTGCTTTGCGTTTATTTCCATACATTCTATTATGTGAAAACATTATTGGCAGTATTAATCTTTTTTTATGGGTGCCGAGACTTTTGCACAGAGTTAAGTTACTTAAAGAGAATAACATTTTTATGAGGAAGGTAATTAAGAGTAATCATAAATGCAGTGTTGTGCATGAACTAGTTCAAAAGAACGCGTTCATTGAACACGTTCATATTTCAGTGAACTTTGAAC
>JBBKCR010000101.1:31176310-31197995 GCA_037577295.1 Ladigesia roloffi
GTGAACAGTTCACTTTGAGCATGTGTGAACTGAACTTTGAACTAGTTCATAAAAAGTGTGAACTTGCACAACACTGCATAAATGCAACTTTACACAAAGGGTTCTCCAATTCATGCATATTTCCAGTCATCTCTATATGCCAAAATAAGTTAGTTTAATAAGAAGAAGTGAGTATTGTTACTCCTCACATGGCCAGGACCGAAGAGACCAGGCTTCCATTCTTCATTCAAATGATTTATGCAGTTTGCCTTATTTTCTAAAACAATAAGCCTTAGAATTTTAACAGCCAGGAAATTCAAGGGGTGGAAAGGAAATATGGAACTGTCTAACCAAGAGAATGACCAGATTTTGGGTTATACTTACCATAACCTCTGTGGAGTGATGCTGCTCCTCTGAAGGGAAGAGACCCTATTGGCAGACTGAAATGAAATATCACTCCTCGAAGTAGGAGTTCTCTTCATCCTAAAATGGGGCACATTAACCCCCTCAGTGCTGGAATTATATACTTGTGTTCCACCAAAACATAAAAGATACGATGTTGTTAAAATATGTTGAATCCTTTAGAAATGATCTGCTCTGATACTTTTCAAATATTATTTTTTACATATTACATGTTTGTAAAATGTAAAAAATATACTGAATAAATAAATAAAATGTATAAAGAATAAATATATATAATCTGTTCTAATACTCCTGAATTACAAATATCTATAATGAAAAATCTCCATAGCTTTCACAAATTTTTTTCTCACAAAGTTATAATGTCAATGAATATAACTGTTTGGTCTGTATGCAGTATCTACAAACTAATAAGTAGTTGGCGGTAGTTCTGTTTTCTGTTAGGTTCAGTCACTTGTGTTTTTAAAAAGAATTATTATTAGGGATGGCCACACTTATGACCTGAGATGACAACAGTTATCCCACGATTCAGAGTTTCAGTTTCTTTCTCTTCATCTGTACGCTTTAACTATGCTGGACACGAGTCATTTGGGTTTTCTTCCACTCCCATTGCTCTTTTCTTTTGGAAAACCTTGGGAAAAACAATAAAACTTTTTTTTTCCATTATTTTGTTGTCACAACAGGCTAATGGGAACTGTTTGATGAGACAGACATGAAAAAGGGGTCACCAATGATTCGTCATTCAAGATGACCCTCTGGTCAATCTCCAGGACACCAGGGTGCCACACCGCCTCAGAAAGCAAAACAAATAAATTGCGCACAGCTGCAAGGCCACACTGTGTCTTGGACACTCTAAGCATGACATGGATTAATGACAGATGTTCCATACCATCAGCCTCTTTCATCTTCTCCTTGCTCCTGTTGCTCTCCTGCCCTGATGCGTCTCTTCCCCCTCGCCTGTGTGGCGCTCGGTCCACAGCGTGCAGGTGGGTGTGATTTCTGTGCATTTCCTGATTTCATGCAGGCATAAAGAAGCGTAAGATGTTGTGTCTTCTTATGTCATGGAAATCTTTATCTAAGCGATGTGAAGGTCTAAATTTTGTATGAGACCTTTTCATTCCTTTTTACACTTTTGAAGGCTTATTCTCAAGGCCATCCTTGTATAAAGAGGCTTTCTAAATCGGGCTACATTGCGAACCTAACAAATCCCTTTGTAGCTACAAGGCTAAAAAGTAATGGAATTCGTGCCACCAAATTTTTTTTTCATAGACCTGTATAATGCAGCACAGACCTGCTTCGACCTTTTATCTCCTAGACTGCAGACTGACTACAGTTGAGGTGTAAGGTGTATTGTGAAAGCCCTTGCTGAATGCACTCATAAGACTACCTTTACCAGGGATATTATATAGGATTTTTGTTACAGGCCACTAATGGACTGTGAGCATTTTTTGATTAATCAGAATCTGAATCAGACAACTTTATTCATCCCAGAGGAAACTGCTTTTGTATGATTGCGCAGACACACAGATGCAGTATAAAATACAGTATGTCAAACTAAAAGTCAAACTAAAATGCTCAGAAACTGCTTACCTCTCTTACTAGTCACAATATTTTGCATACAAAGCATAGTGCATTCAGTACTAAGCCTTTTTAGAGTTTTTCCTGGAGAGTTTAAATTTGACCTACACTATGAATTTTATTGATCTTGTCTGTGCAGATCAAGATTTTTCTGATTCTGTACTATATACACTATGCTACACTATATGGACACCTGACCAGGACCCCAACAGGGACTTTAATGACATTGAATTCAAACATATAGACTGTAATATGGAGTTGGCAGCTATAATAGCTTTCCTATTTATTGTAAGGCTTTCCACAAGATTTTGGAGTTTCTGTGAGAATTTGTGCCCATTCATCCTGGAGAGCATTTATGAAAATATGCAAAGATGTTGGACCAGATGTCCTGGTCCTCAGTCTCAGTTCCAGTTCGTCCTAAAGGTGCTGGATTGGGTTGAGGTCAGGGCTTTGTAGGGGCCAGACAGTTCTTCCAAACCAAATTCATCCATCCATGTTTTCACTGAACTTGCTTTGTGAACTGGGGCACAGTCATGCTGGAATTGAAAAGGTTTCCACAAAGTTGGATGCATGGTTTTGTCCAAAATGACTAGGTCTGCTGAAGCATTAAGATTGCCCTTCCCTAGAAGTAAGGGGCCTCGCCCAAACCCTGAAAAATAAGTGTGTCTCACTAGTTTTCCTCATTTAGTATATGTACACAAGTACAGGTCCAGGATTAATGTGATTTGTCAGTTCAATCATACATACTGAAGTCCTAGGAGAAGCTGGATCACATCTGTATAGAAGAAGGTCATTATAATGCAACATTTTTCACTTAAGTTCAGTGTGAAGTGGCCTCAGCACACCATGGCACACAGTTTGTCCATCGTGCTTCTCTGCATTTATCCCAAATATCAAGTGAAGCAGAGAGCAGCCAGGAACACAGCCCAGGGAGCAACGTGTGGTACCACTGAATGGGTTCGAACCCATTCCTTTCCAATCACAGGGACAACTCCTTAACCACCAGACCAGTGGGTGCCACGTTTTGGGGTTTGTCGTGCCACTGCTTTCCTGCTGTTAATACCATGATAACACCCAGTCTCTGTCTCTCCCGTTAAAATGAGAGGGTTGTAGAAGAATGCCAGGTGTGGAGAGCTTTAAAGCTTCTCCTCTGTGCTGCTCCTCTTCTTCTAGAGGGGTCTGTAATGTCAACACGAAGATGCCCTGTTTATCTAACTGCGGGTTAATTGCAGAGGGGCAATTTTCCTGAATAACTCCACAAATATTTCCTGTCTGAAACGATCTTCCCCGCTTAACCGTCCCCTTTGAAGTCTTTGAGGAAGGAAACTTCTCCACTCGTGATTTTTTCTCTTTCTGAACAAGCGGTCCGTTTCGGTCCAAAACGAAAAGAAAAATAGCCCGTAAAGTCAGCTTGCGTGGAGATGAAGGCGAGCGAGTGAATGAGGAATGGTGGGATTTTCTGTTCGGAAGGAAAAAAATAATTGCCAGATGACAGAGGGTGCCGAGTTTGGGTCACTTCCTGATGCAGAACAGGGCTCGTACTTGGTGAGTTTGGATATTATTCCTTAACTTTTACCCCTGACTTGCTGCTTTTCGAGCTGCCCTGTTTCTCCCACTGCTCAGTGGCGAGAGGAGCTCTGACGGGAAGCTGTGCGGAGGGGGAAAATACGAAGCCCTTTCTCTTTTTTTCCTGCCTTTGCAGCCGTTCTTCTAACCAGAAACCAAGAAACAAAGAGAGGTCTAAGCCTGCCTAACTCCACAGCACTGGAGCAGCAGGCTGAATTGTTTTCTGTTGCTGAAAAGACAGAATAAGAGGTAAAAGCTGGGTGCAGGATTTGTGGTCGTGTGCTCTTTAAAGCACGAGCGAAGTGGAAGGAAGAGCAGTAATTAAAGATGGATGAATGAGGAGAATGAAATGTTATGGCAGGAGAAGCCAGAGAAGAGAGGGACTTTTAGGAACACGAGGTTTGCCTGTGTTCGTCGTTTTGTGGACGGTTTCTCATACTCTAACCCCAGTGTAGTTTACAGCTCTGGTATTATACTTTTTGAACAGACACTTACTTCCACTGTTGCTGTCAGTGTAGATGACCTAATGGCCCACTCCACGTAGAGAAACAGCAATGTCATTTCTAACGTACGTCATGAAGCTTCGGTGTAGATAAGTAATACACAGACTTGTGCAAGATCATTAACTGTGTTCACATTAGACTACACCCACACACTCTGCTTTTAACGTTTGGATCATCCTTAACACTCGATTTATAGCTTTTACATCAACGCTAGCATATTTTAACACAGAAGACTAGACATACCAAAGGCTACACACTCACCAAATTCTCTTTTAAATGATCATTAGCTGCTTTAACACTACCCAAGACTCCATGTTCGCCATAAAGTCTTTTAAATCCTTATTCGTTGTTTTAATACCAGACTAGAACCACCATAAACCACGCTCAACATATAGTCTTTTAAATGATCATCAGTTACTTTAAACGCTGAACTAGACCCTCCATAGGCTACTCTCGCCATATAGTCTTTATCATTAGCAATTTTAACACTAGGGCCATCATTAAACACAAACTCCCCATATAGACTTTTAAATGAGCATTTATAACATATCATTAATGAAATTAACCCACAATATAAAAACATAATGCATAGCATTTTAAATAATTGTTACATTAACACTGGACTAGATCCATGCACTCACTATAAAACTAACAGTAGATTAGACAAGGAAATACATTTACCACAAAGTATTTTATATGATCTTAAATTGCTTTAAAACTGGACAAGTCCCTCCATAGTTTACACACTCGCCATATAGCCTTTTACATCATCATTAGCTGCTTTGACACTAGACTTGAACCACTGTAGGCCACACAATCACCATATAGGCCTTAAAATGATCATGATCTGCATTTACACTAGACAAGTGACACCCTCCATAGACAACATACCCACAATATAGTCTTTTAAATCATGGTACATTTCTTTCATACTCGACTAGACCCACCATAGGCTACACACTCGTCATGTAGTCTTAATCATTAGTTGATTTAACACTGGACTAGATCCTCCATAATCCACACAGTCACGATAGTTTTTTAAATTGTTATTAACAGGAGATTAAACCCACTGTAAGTTACTCACACTGGACATATATTTTTAAACCATCATTATCTCTTTTAACATCTGACTAAACCCACTAATAGCTACACACTAACTATGTATTATTTCAAATCATCACTAGTTGAAAAACTGGACAAGACCCTTTATCGGCAGCACACTTACCATACAGTGTTTTAACCATCGTTAACTGCTTTAATACTAGACTAGACCCACCATACTGTTACAGTAATGGCACTGGGGAGACACTCTTATCCAGAGTGATGCACATTATTGCTCAAAGTTGATCAAATCTCATACCTGCAAAGCTAGCCTCAAATCAATATTTGCTTATAACCAAGTTTAGCAGAAAAGGAAAAGTCAGAGGCTAGTACAAATTAAGACATGGACAGGGGTGAAGGATTTTATATAATCATATAATTTCTTTATATTTGCTTTTAAAAAAAAAAACATGCCACAAACTCACCTTTTAGTCATCATTAGTTGCTTTACCACTGCACTAGGCCCTTCATAGGCCATACACTCACCATACAGTGTTTTACATCATTGGTAGTTTTCCAGTATATTCTTTGTTTAAATGTCTTATGTTGTTCTCATGTGCCTCCTCAGAGATGGCTCAAGATGTCTTGTGAGACGGAGAAGACATGTCTGCTGATTCCTCAGGAATCCCGAGCATCATGTGTGTTTCACACAGCTGATGAAAAGGATGAAATCCCAGGCATGGGCGAAGACAGGTGTGCTCTCCACTTTCTTTTCCTCACATTAATTATGCAATTTAACTCTCGCCTTTGTTCCAAAGTTTTGTTTTTTAGTTTTGTCCTGGAGCTATGAAGCTCACATACCATATTGAAAATAAAACGTCTGTCACACAGAATGTTTATAGCACTATTGCCTTCTTGTATTTTTTTTTTTTATTGTGTCAGTTTCTCCAAAATGTGCTTTTTTAATGCTTGCAGTGGAACTACAAATGTAACTTTTCTTTAAGTAAATCTGTTTGACTGACATTGACTTGTATTATATGAACCCACGGCAAAATCACAGAACAAACTTTGAACACCAAACATGTCTTGGCTGCTTTTCTATTACAATTGGGGTGAGGGGGACCTTGCATATTTCATTTTCACATAATTGTTTCTTTAATGTTTTCTGTTCTGTTGTCAGTTCATGAAATTCCAGCGAATGGATTTGTGGTCATTCTTGGAAATATTTAGCGGGATCTTGTTTAGTCAGTCTTGGCGGAATTTGCATTTGTGATGGATAAATGCAAAACATGTCAGAAGATTAGCACATATGAAAATACATGTGTGTGTTTACACAGAGCGTGTTTATGCACAGTCTAACTCAGGTTGTGTGTTTATATTGATACAAACACACTGCCTTGCTATCTACCTGAGGACCAGAGGCAGTCATTTTTTTGCATGTTTTGCAGTGTTTTAGAGATGCTGAGCTACTCAAAGTTCGCTGACCTGGAGACGTGGCTGTGTATGCCCTCAACTCTGCTGCCTAGGAGTCTGGAATCCACCTGCTCAGCCTCTCCGCTGTCTAGCAGCAGTGACTCCGGAGACACTGACACTGGGTAAGGCGTTTTGTAGAGTGCTGGGTTTTCGGTACTGATTCATACGTGTTTCATATTGTTTTGTCACAGTTGGTCATCAAGCTCTCTTTATCATTTTATTCTGTTGGACATTCTTTTTTGTTTTTAAAGCTTGCAGTTGAGATTGCTTCAGAATGTGGTGTGTCCTGCAGAGCTGCAGTTGATACAGTATTATGTATGTCCACTAGGTGTCATTGTTGAAGCATTATACAAGAATTCAGTGAAAGGGCATCTTTTGAATTGAATCCCGTACAGTACAATAAAAACAGAAGCGATGAAGCGAACAGAATTCTGATGTTGCTATTATGTTCCACCTTGGACTTAACTTAGTATAGCCAAGCTATGGATGCCTGCTTCAGGGAATAAAGAGAGAGTTCTATTGTATCTCTTCAGGGGCAAAACAATTCTATCAACCTTAACCTATCAGGCATTTTATTCCCTTTCAGGCTTTGTATTGCAATATGAACACGCACATCTTAATGACGTATATAGTTTTAATAGAGGAAGAACCTATTAATTGAGTTGGTCAGTAGCTAAGGGGTTAAGCTGCTGGAGTAGTTTCTCAGTGTGTGAGTGGCTCCTTATGGGATTAACATTACCTTTTCCCCTAACCCTTATGTAAATGCATTCTGATTCTGAGAATTTTAATAACCTTATGGATAATGTGTCCTAAGCGCTAAAGAACAGAGAACTGCTCATTATTTCACAAATGTAAATGTCTGCCATTTGAGGAATGACTTTAAAGCTCTTCATTGTTCCATAGGCTAACTGAACAGATCAAGTATATTCCACTTTCTTTTTTAAATGGTACATGTAAAAAGTGCATGCTTTCATTCTAGATGTATAGAACATATAGAAACCTCAAGGTACATGAAAGCAGAGAAAGAACAGCTTTGCTATTCCTAATTCTAGTTGAGAACTACTGAGCTGTTTATTGCAAATAAAAAGCCGTATAGTGCACCGAGCAGGAGTTATTACACCTCTTGATGGAAACAATAGCACTCACTGGAAACTTCTCATCTCGCTGCAAGTCATCAAGGACCAACCCACCCACCATCAGATAGGCGCAACACTTGACTCTTGATTGACTGACGTGGCTTTTGTGTGTTCTCTGTTGGCACACTTTAGCTGCAGGTGGAATTCAATATTTATGATGGACGTTGTACACTGGAGAGCTCTAAAGCTGCCATTCACCAGGGGCCTCTTTACCACCCTGTGTGATTGTTCTGCTGTTTTAACTGTGAAAAAAGGCACAGCGCTGGGAGCCCAGGGCAAATACCATGGCACCATACACAGATGGGGTATGTAGTTTTAATCTACGTCATGGATAGAAGAGAATGCGGTGGAAAACCTTCCTGAAGTCACATTAATTCAGTGACAAACAAGAGTGCACACCATGTTTACAGTGGAGCGTCTGGTAGAGTTTTTTTTCCGAAGAAGGAAGAGAAAGTCTTACAAGAGAGGATCATGGAAAAGCCAAAGCTATACACTTCAAAATAACAGGTACAGGAAAAATCGCTCCGAAATGAAATTTAGTATAAAATGGTAAGGTATTGTTATCTTTAATATATTTTCTGCTATAAGTCACCGTTGGTTAACAAAGGTCGTAGTGAAAACTCAAATGACCTAAAATTGTTTTAGGTGAAGAACTTATCTGCAGCATCCACTGTTTTCCTGTAAAATGTGGATGTAGGTGGTATTAAGAGCTTATGTTTGTTGGAGGGAAACTGTGTCTGTGTAAACATATGTTTGGTTGCCATGGGAAAAATCAGTCAGTAACATATCAGTCAGGAAACATAATTTATTACATTTTTATTAGCAAGTGAATAATCTTAACTTGTCTTAAATATCTATCATTTGTTATATCTATTTATTGTATCATTTGTTATATAATTTGTTATTGTTTTAACTTGTAAGACTGTACGTTTTAGATGCATTTATAGATATAACAAATTGAATGTTTGTGTTTTTATATGAAAGTCTGAAATGGATTTCTGTGCTGTGATCTTGAAGATACCAGGCAATCACAGCAGTTTGACCAAACTCATCTAAAACTGAATTTATTCTTCAGCAAGCCTCTTGAGAGGGGGTCCATCTATTCAGAGCATTCTCAGGAGAGCGACAGCCGTCTTTTGCCACCTTCCCCCATCTTGCCAGTGTCCATCCCCCCTCCGTCCCCAGTGGCCCTTAGGACCACCTCCACCCCAGCTCTCAAACCCAGCAGGGACTCCTGTCATGGGGGTGCGAGTCAGAGGAAGAGGCGACGTCTGGCTGCCAGCCCCGGAGGACTGCACTGGAATGCTTCAGGTATGGCAGTAATAAATCAGGCGTATACTTCATGTAATACAGTCTGAATCAATTCAGAGTTCGATCACATGACTTATCTATGCTCCACCCACAAATGTGTTTGTTTTTTTGTGGCAGCTGTTGTGAGTTTAGGCACTTTTACAAATTAAGTGAATTGTGACACAATTCCTAATTTTATGTCAAAATATTTACAAATTATTTGAGCTGGAAAGGTTACAGTTACATGTAACTTATATACCTACTTCTAATTAGCTACAATAATATAGTTCAATTTAATAGTGTAGCATTTTAGACAGAAAATGTTGTAGCACACATGGTTTCATGACTAAACATCAAAGTGTTCTCATTAGAGTGAAACAGGCCTTTGCCAGTGTTCTATAAAGCTTGCAACAGTTGAAAAGTACTTAGATGTATCAAGCCTTAGATGTATCATACTATTGAAATATGAAATATCAAATTGATAACCATAAATTATGTAGGTTAATAAGTGGCTGAGGAGGAATGGAAAAAAATAAATGTAGAGAGAAAATGAAATGTAAGAATATGCCATTTAAGTTTGCATTTACAGCATTTGGCAGACACTCGTGTTCAGAGTGACATACTCCTGTACTTTGTAGCCCAACAGAAAACATGTCTTCATACCTGGACATAAATTAAGAGCTGCTAGAAGACGAAGTACTCTGCCAGAGATGAAGGTAGTGACACATCTGTCATGTCGATGTGTGCTAAATGTGCTAAGTTGAATCTATCTACTAGATTACTTTAAGAATATAGTCTTAGAAAATCATCAGAGAGTAACTAGATGAAATCCCCAGTGGTACATGTAAAACCAAGAGGATAATAATGTATAGTAGGTAAATGAAAGATGTGTAGACATGAAAAGCTTAAACAAATTCATGAATGCAGTCCTGTTGGTGCCGCATGCATCTGTGGCCGCTCTGTTTGGGTGGGTAGGATGGCCTTCCATTCCTCTTCCTGTTAACACAGAGTGATGCTCACTAGTGTTGGTGTCTGTTAGCTGATGTAATAGAATTAGCATTCAGCGCTCTCCTCCAAACATGTTATGCTGTCCAATGGCCTTGGTTTAGTGTCAGTAATAAAAGATGTGGTGGCTGACCATTATATATATAGCAATATTTGATCCGATTGCATGATAGTAGGAGTCCTAGTCTGTGGGTAGAATTGAAGGTGACTAAAATGGGCAGAAATCATTAAATAAAAACTCCTTTACACAGCTGCCACAATAATAGAAATCTAACGCGTGTATTTTTCTGTTTGTAGAACGTTGTGTATCTTCCCATTTTTTCAAGAATTAGGTTATTTTTAGACCGGGGTCTGGGGTGTATGACCATCTTCATTATAGCATGGACCAAACAGGTCCAAGAGTGCATGCTGTTACACTCGCAGTCAGCAGAGGTGGCCCTGTCATTAGAGCCTTTGCTGGACATG
The DNA here is from genome assembly GCA_037577295.1 of Ladigesia roloffi. Taxonomy (NCBI): domain Eukaryota; kingdom Metazoa; phylum Chordata; class Actinopteri; order Characiformes; family Alestidae; genus Ladigesia; species Ladigesia roloffi. The sequence continues at coordinate 31,186,767 of JBBKCR010000101.1, forward strand.
GAAATGGCTCCTAATAGCGGGTTACACTTGTGGCAGCCACATTCAGATATTGTTCATTAGCGCTGTAACAATTGCTGTGTTAAAGCACACCGATGGCCTAATGAACAGTTCATTTGTCACAAAGCTGTCAACTCAAACAACAAGCGCTGGTGCAGACGGACTGAGAGCTAATAGATCCCTTCCACCCTTCCACACCCACCCACCTGCAGAACGGAGGGCTATTATCAATCTCATTATGGGTGGTGCAAGGGAGACAGGAGGCCTCCTTCTTGACACCATAAACAAGGCTGACAGCGCTTAAGGGCAGCACATGCCCGCCAAGGAGGTACCAGAAGTCATGTTTTTAATATTAGAGTCCTACCTGCTTAAAAGCCTATGCTGTACTAAATTGCTATACTGATAAAATTCTGCATTTTTAAAAGAATAGGTCAAAGTACAATAGTATCTTATTATTTAATGCTTTTAACAAACAAAAAACATTAAAAAATAAATGATACCATGAATATCAGGGTGCAAAACAATAATAAACCACTTAGCACCCCTTAAGGCTATTGCCTCGAGATCTGCAATATCTAGCAAACATATTGATAAAACTGAGAAGCAACCTTGTAATCTGATAATATTAAGATAAACCAACACAGAGGACATACATCCTGCACTACTGTGAAGCATATAATCTATAATGTCCTGGAATGCAGGTAATCTAATGACAATATTGGTGCGCTTGAAAAGCAGTGCAAGCTTGATATATTGAGGCCAACATGAATTTACTTTTGTTTTTTTTTTTTTTATTTTAATACATATTTCATATTTCAACTTCAGTTTTACAAATGTAATGTCTTTTGACTTTTCAGTTAAATATAAACAAAATAGTATGCATTCATAAGCATAAACAATGAGGTTGAGAAAAAACTGAAGTGAAAAAACATTCAAAAGCTGAATTACTTGGTGTGTTATAAAATACACTGTGATTGTTTGGGATAATTTCACACAGCAAGTACCAATCCTGGAAGCTGAAGAAGCTTTTTACATTTCTCAGATATATCATTAAATGGAAAAGGCTACAGAACCACGGCAAATACCTAAAACTTCAATACAGCTGGTTTAATAATGTGCAAATGGAAAGTTAATGAAACCATAGATACTCATCTCTGGACAGGAGCACCAATCAAGATTCATCTGATAAGGAAGGGAAGAAAGCAGCAGTCACTTAAAACAAGACGCAGGACAACCTGATCACAGCAGGAACAACAGTTACACAAAGAACAATATGTTATGAACTGCACTACAATACGCTCTCTTGCTACACCCTAAGCAGAACTCTTCTGCTAGATAAAGGCACAGAGATCTGTGTCTCACTATTAATAGATCTGTTCTGGAACAGTGCACTCTGATCAGATTAAACAAAAATAGACTTGATTGGCAATAGTTCATCTCATCACCTGTGAAGGAAAAATGTTGCTAATATTATCCCAATAACTCTACACCCACATTGATGCTCCAATCTACAGTATTACAACCTGATAAACCTACATGTTACACATGGTCAAAAAATTTCTCAACCGGGGTGATACCTCTCCCCTGGGGGGCGTTTGAAAACCATCGGTGGTGTTGGGATTGGGACAGCTGAGAGGGGGGCGCTCCGACGAAAAAAAATCATTTGAATTTTTAAGCATATACAATAAACAGACGTTGTTCATTTGAACATGAAATTAAATGTAATAATATATTCACTGAATTATTAGAGAAATAAATAGGCATACCAGCACCTGGTGCTCTGAGAATTTCCCCATTGTCGGCATGTCATTTCCATAGCAACCTCTGTAAACAAATTCCTTATCAACCGTCGACCGTGAGTTTATCAAACCTTTGTTAAACAACATGGCGGTAAACAAGAAAAAGTGCAGGCAGTGTAGTGCAGATTACATTAACTTCGGCGTTTTTCCCTCGCCTACAAATGTTTAGCTCCCGTTTTTTCTAATTAGGCGATGGAACACTCGCGTTTAAAGAATCACATCCTGACAAGACATTTCAGGATTTTCCAGGCCCTCAAGGAGCAGCACTCGAAGCGGAGCATTTCCAATCTGTTAGTTTGGAAGGTGAACCTGACACAGAGCGGGTTAGTGGCCTCCTATAATATCTCCTTGTTAATTGCTAAATATGACTCGCCGTTTATAATAGGAGAAAGACTGGTTCCTCCAGCGATAAAAGACGCCATCCCCACTGTCATAGAAGGAGACATGGTCTGCGTTTTTCGCTTCTTTGGGAGAAGACTTGTTTTAATCTTCTTGATTCAGCCAAGCACTCAATTTGCACACAACGTACCGCAACCATCTGAATTTTGTAGACTTCGTTGCACTCTGTCCTGAAGTTAAAAAGCTTGCAGGGAGACACCAAGGACATGGCTCAGCCTAACTTAAGCTTTTTGTTTTATTAAATAAGCCATCTATGTGGCTAGTTTCCATCACTTAAAAGTGTTTTGCTTGAAATTTCTAATTACGGTAGCTAACCTGTTCTAAATGAGCGATAGCTAGCTGCTGCTGCCGCCGTCTTCTTTCTTCGCCTTCAATTAAATAACTGTTATTTCAAAATTACTTATAGGACCAAGTCTGCTAAATTGACTGCGTGAGCAAAGGCTATTGTTATTGGTCAGTTTAGGCATGTTGTGCTCGTTATTCTAACAGAGGAGCCCTTGCATCTCTAGTGAAGGTTAAAAACAGTAAGGGGCCCGGTTTGCTGCAAACTGTGAAATACTTTTTACTGTAAAATTAACACACCTGTATTTGCCAACCATAGCTTTGCAACACACTAATGTTATTCATTTTTTGTAATCTGAGTACTATTTCCTATCTGTATCATTTTTTATATTGTTTGTTCAAGAATCCAGTTCTTTTTGTTGCTCATATTCATTAGGAGAAAGTAAATTTGAAAACAAATCTGTCGAATTTCTCATTTCTATTTACTGTACATACCTTAACAAAGATGTGTTTCCAAAATCAGCTTTATTTAATGCATATGTGATGCTGTAGTTTTTATGTTTTGTTTTATTGTAACCCTTTTGTAGCCTTTTTTGTGACCATGTTCAATGAAACTGCCTGTAGCCATTTTGTTAGGGTCTAAAGGAGGCGAGGAGTGCTTTTAATGGTATGCCATCTGGGCTATTGACAGTGGAGCTCTACAGACATACTAAAGTAATCAGAATCAATAATTTATTAAGCAGCCCTTTGGGTACTGTGTGTTTCGTGATGCTGTGTTATGTAATGTGGTAGGTGGGAGTTGAGCCACTACATCTTCCTTATTAGCCTTGGGTACATGGTCCAGTGTCTGGTAACCTCTGCACAGAGCCAGAAAGTATTTTGGCCCATTGTTTCATTCATTGTTTGGCCCACTCATTCTTTTAAAAAATGCATGGACTTCTGGTGTGTTTAATCATTCATTTATTTGCTAATGCATTCATTTGTTTTTTTTTTTATGGCAGTGCTTTAAATATTCTACACCTACATGAAGACCATTATATTGTGTTGATAAATGATCCAAACGTGGCGATATGCTGAAAATAAGGTTACTGGCAGATCCTCAAGCAACGTGTGAAGTCTATTCGTTTCTTGTAGCAACAGTGACTCCTCGTTATATAATGCCAATTACAAAGCCTTAGCAATGGTTGCGTATTAAATTCCTTAATGGATTCTGGGCTGGATTATATATATAGCTGTGTGCTATATGGTGCAGCCTGTGGTAATAGACCATAAAATCCTTATTCGTGCAAGGTTAGGATTAATCTTGCTCTGGTAAACTGGTCTTATTGCCCATGTTATTCATATGATATCCTGGTTGTTCGGTAATGTCCTGCAGAGGGCACTGTTGCTTTTGCAGTTGTGAACAGGAAAGGGTGGAAGTGATGTTAACATTCTTGAAGAGATAGCAGAGGAGTTAGAGACTGAACTTCTCAATATCTGCACTCCTGACTGTCTTGAGTTCCATTTAATCATGTCTGCGCAGGAAGTGCTACAGGGCAATAGATGGCCTGCTGTTCCTTGCTCTACAAAAATGTCTATTATCGTTTTCTCTACGCAGCCATGATTAATCATGCACCCACGTTCCAGCGTCAGTGGGAACTACGGCCTCACAATTTAATCTCCTGTGATTTGGCAGTGCAGTCATAAACCGAGCAGACTGAGAACAGGCCACAGCTTTTATATGACATATATTGTACTGAATTGTTTCATAACATGGCATTGAACTGGATCAAAACATACATTCTTGCCATACATGAACAGCACAAAGTTGCATTTAACCCACTCACCCAAGTGAAGCAGTGAGCAGGTACCTCAGAGATGCCACTAGCAGTCCTATGATACAATCCCATGACCATCCGACCTAGTGGTTTGGGGCAACTCCCTAACAACCTGGCTGTCAAGTGCATCAGTTTAGGACTATCAGTTTGTGGCTAGAGCATTAGTGCCAAACTACCAAATATATATACATGTATGTTTGGGGTGTGCATATGTGTATTTGTTGAAAGGGGAAAATATTCGTATTTGTATTTGAGTAAAATTCATAATGCAGTGCACAAACTCCGTCCACCCCCCTGAATCCACTCCTGAACTTGAGCGAGTGGGGGGTGGGGGTGGGTGGGGTGAAGTGGATATCTAAAAGTGAAAAGTGATCAATGGGTCATACGTGAACACACCACTTCGTGCAGTGTGAGCAGCATGAAATTCCTCCTCTGTATTTCAACCATTCACCAATTGAAGCAGGGGCAGCCATGAACACGGCACCCGGGGAGCAGTGTGTGGAGAGGGTACCGCGCTCAGGGTAACTCAGACGTGCCTAGCAGTTTTGGGGAATAATAATAATAGAATATACATTTCACTTTTGCATGTTAATTTCCAACTACTTTATATCCGTTCAATTTAAACAGGGATTTTCTGAAAAAAAAAACACATTAATTGGGCCTTTCCGGATTCGGAATCGGCCCCACCCCTAATGTATGTATGTATGTGTGTGTATATATATATATAATTCTTAATGCCCATATTTGGACTGTATGGACTGGGGAGTGATTTAAAAATTTGGCTCTCCATGATATGAGAGCACTTTAATTAGGAAACATTTTCAGACGCTCTATATTACTCCTATATTTGAATTTTTCTTGCATTTATTGAATTGATACACCACCATGTCATATTGGACCACATTATGAATTTTGTGAATTTTGCTCTTCTATCCACAAGAGATTCCTGATTAGAGAAATGAAGGGAAAGTGACAGGTCAGTTTTATATAATACTGTTAGCTGACAAAATGCGTATCTTGCCAGATTTCTCACAGCGTTAAGGGATAGCTCTTTCCAAGCCTGGTGATTGGTTTTGCTTAGCACAGAATGATAAATGGTTTTTGTTCATTTTGCTGCATCATGGTCTGGAGCATCAATAATACATTCATAAACATTTTCCCAATGCTGCCGTTGGTTCGCTCCTGCACTTCTCTTTCTTTTATGCCAGAGGAAGTAATGATAGTTCTTCTAAATCTCCCAACAGTACACACATCATCAGGCAATTTGAGGGCTGCATGCTCCAAGAGCGCTCACTCTGTCTGCCTGCTCATAATAGCTGAAAGCCCTGTGGTGTAAACGAGGAGAGCTCTCATAATGGCTCACTCAGTAGGAGGATGTGATCAGATGTTATGTCACTCTTGGTTGTAGTACATGTTCATTGTGTGAGCAGGCTGGGTTGCTATACTTCCCTCTTGCTCTCATTGTGAAGATGATGATGATGGGGAGGAAATCTAACAGTGCTATGGAAATGAAGCCCATAGCTTTTTTTACCATAAGATGTGGTTTTCTGGAACCTATTTTGACTTCCGCATTAATTGGTGATGAATTGGTGTGTCGTTAAAACTTTGAGAGATCCAAGAATGTGTATTTTCTTCAGTGATGTCCTCAGGATTAAAGCTTTTATCTGAATTTGCAGCCTAAAAGGATAAATGTGCCTATTTTAACCTACAAAATACTGTTCTTTCTTGGTAAATGCCTTCCTATTTATAGTACAGTACATTTTTCATGTGGAGGAAGGGGGCCTGGAGTGTTTTTTTTTCCTCCACAATTGCAGGTAATTATGTGGATCAATCAGCGCCGTATGTGGTTGACATATAATGACCTGCCTCATTACGCCTATACAGTTGTATTGGGAATCGTGGTGTGTTATTATTATAGCTTGACAAATTGGTCAGCATATGAGTTTATTTGTTTATAGTGACTTGGCTCACACAGCAGAATCTGTACATAATGTACTTACAGCACCATTTGATAGGAAGAACCGGACCCGGTGTTTTCCAGCAGTAACTATTCTGAGGGAGTGATTTTTCTGTAGAGTTATTTTTAGTAATGGATTTGACCTCAGTGTCTTTCATGCTTTTTTGTGGCTTCTATTTTCTGCAAGGCATCAAAATCAAAACATTTTGTTAGTTCATTCATTTATTCATAGGTTCAATTTCAAAGACGCACGTAAATAAAATAAGATAACAAATAATCCAGTAATATGTGAAAAGAAAATAAATAAATACACTATTTATAATAAAACCATAAAAGGTCTTCAAATTCGAGCGGTTCAATGTCTCATTTTTCATTCTGCTGAAAGTTCTTCTCAACTATGATGCAGAAACTCCACAATAGTTAATGGTTTCCAGTGGTACATCAGAACGTTTCTGTTAAATGCATATGCTCAACCCCTAATTTACTCTTCAATAGGTGCAGGAAAGTGTTGCATGATATCATAGACAAGCCACTCTGGTTCCTTTAAAACCTGTAGAGGGATGCTACTTTAAACAGACCCATTTTGAAAATATGGTAAGCGTGAACTTGTTTATCCTCCGCATAAATGAAGATCCCTTACATTGGTAAAGAACTTCTATGTTACATGCAGGCCCTTAAAAAGTCATGGTTTACATTCTGAGGTCTCTTTTTTAAAACCTGTTTCTTAAGGGGACCGAAAGAGATTCCTTTTTGGCACTACTCCAGTTTTCTAAACGTGATGTGATTGTGAATGTCTATCCTATATTGAATTATGGAGCACAGGTTCCCCTTTTGAGTCTAATCTCCCACGTGCATTTTTCCTTGATGCTGTTACACTAAGTTTGTCCAGTAGAAACTTGGATCCAGATTTCCATGAAATTAATAAAGATTTCCAGTGAAATTGAATCCTAGACTGAGTGTATTTCTCAGAATAAATGTTTGGACATCAGTGCTGTGTGATAAATAAATACAGAGGTGCATGCAGCAAATGCACCAATCCAGATGGTGCGAAGAGATTCACATTTGTAATGAGAAAATAATGACCCAGCTCTGCATGCCAGCGCGCTGCAGGAATCCCGCTCATTAACATCCAGCACGGCAACTTGATCTGCCACAATAGGACATATGATATGCATACACCCCCCCCACCCAACCCCCCCAACACACACGCATGCACACCAGTGCTATCGGCACCACTGTCACCATAGCAATCGTTTACTGGAGAGAAGCTAGAGACATTTTCCACAGTACAGCTGTGTAATACCATGAACCTGTCAAATGGCACTGTGCCCACTGCTGAATGGCTGAATGGGGGTGCAGAACAGTAATAAAAAAAAAAAGAAATGGAATGTTTGCAGCCAACGTTATGCTTCTTTGTTCAAGTGGGAAAACAGGAAATCAACATGTTTGCTCAGTATCTTCTGGAGTAGTTTGAAAACATCAAACTAATGAAAGATCACTTTAAGCCATAAATTGCATGCTAATGATGAGCAAATAGAATCTTCAACCCTTGCGTCTGTGCTTAGATTGTAAGTCTGATCAGTTCTGACGCGGCTTAATGTTGTTTTATCGCTATATTGTGCTGCATGTTGGACAAAGTCAAGCCATCAGAATATTAAGCTTTTATTTTTTGGGACCTCGGCAGTGTCTTAATTCTGAATGCTGTCTCAGAGGACACTGCTGCTATAACAGCTTTCCTCAGGAAGATAACAGATGCCAGATCCTCATAAAGTTTTCATTGCCAAGCTGATTAGCGACTTTGTCGCTACCAGTGACTCAGTGGCTGAGTAGTTAGTAACAGGGATGAACTTGATCTACTGCAGCCTCACAGCTGACAGCTGGCCTGAATGAATACAGTGAAATAAGACACCCCCGCTCCTGAAGATGCACACACTGTGTGCATGTGTGTGTGTGTGTATGCTCCAAGATGGGAAGTGGTACATGCCTTTATACGTTTATAGTGACCCTTTAATCTTGAACCTATATTATAGTAGAAAAATTGTTACCTCTCAGCTCTCTTGTTACATTTACTTTAACATTAGAAGATTGGTCTAATTAATCGGTACGTTTTGTTTTGTATCACAAACTAACATTTGTATCAAGCAACCATATGAATAGACATACTTCATATACTTTATATTGTTCAATATTTGGTAATAAGCACCTACTGATCTGAATTCCATCTATGCTGTGTCTATAATCTCTAAATCTATGTCAGCCAACATATGTTTAAAGTCAAGTTTTAGAAGATCACCATGTACATCAGTCATTTTTCTACATTTCACTGTAACTCTGTTGGCTTGGAGGTAGAACTTTTATTCATAACCCCGTGCAAGATGTAATCGTTTTTATTTTTTAGTTATTAATATGACTCAGTGGAATGGAATTGTCAGAGGCATGACTTTCTCAAGGAAGTAGTGGGAGGCAGTTTGAGTCAGAACTGTTAACAGGAGATTTAGGGGCAATCAAGGCCGAGCCAGGAAATGAGTTGAGGGCTAGTTTTAATATCAGAGTAATAAGCCCATCCTTATTGATTCTAACTGTGGCTTATACGTTTCAAGATTATGCACAAGAGAGAAATTACTGTGGCGGGGTGAGGAGATGTTTCCTGTCCTCAGCCACCCTGCTTCCATGAACTACCCCCCCCGTGTGGGTGTCAGTTGTCACCTGAAGTGTCTGTTTTCCTCTCTCAGGGTCAGTGCTGCGTGACTATGACCGAGGAGAGGCGGCTTGTGTGTCGCAGGTGAAGCGCATCCCCAAGCCTGTGGACTTGGCGAGACCCCATGCCGAGCTGTGGGGGGACAGAGTGACCCTGAGGAAGACCGTGTCAGTGGACGACACATTCTTGCAGCAGACGCCCCGAGAGCACCACAGACTGCTCAGCCGGCTGGAGAGAGGGAAGAAGAAACTCAGGAACATCCATGTGAGTAACAATAAGTCTAGCCAAGCCATCAGCCAGACAAGAGAAAGAGAGAAAACGAATGTGTGTTGGGGGCGGGCAACATTACAGTGTGGTATTGTGATAAATGATTTCACAGTAAGTTTGTCTGAGCATATTGCAGTAATCCAAATCAGAAAACTTGAGTGGTTCTGGATGAAACTGCTTATACCCCAACTGCATAGACAAACAAAGGCACAAGGGCAAGAAAAATATAGTCAAAATCAAATAAAACTCTCCAGAAATACTCTTAGAAAGTGCTTAATCCTAAATTCACAAACTTCTGTGGGCATTACGAGAGGTGGAGATAAATACTATAGACACATTTTTAAAAAATCTCCAGTAATTAACAAATTCAGTTAAATTTTTATTTGAAAATGGCATAAAGTAAAGTGTGTCTAGCTTTGATGAATTGGATCTACAGCTGAGTATGTGAATAGTTTGCTTAAAATCGAATACTGTGTTCATTAATGTTGGTAGCTATTTTAAAAGTGACTTTAGTTGTGAATTATGGCACCTTGCTACTTATTACTGTACAAAATGTTAATGTTAACTGTTAGGATTTTATAATTTTGGCTAATTGCCCATCTGACCATGAACATGTGTGAAAAAAGTGTCATGCTTTCAATTTTTTTAAAAAGATGACCTCATTTTAAACGATTTTGAGTAAAGGAGTTAGAGCTCTGAATGTGTGTTTGCTGTTTTCTGAGCATAAAGGACCAAAGGGTAATCTGAGCTGGCATAAGCTATAATGCTTGTTGTTATTTGGGTCAGTTAGTCCAGTGCAGAGTGGATAGTAAAAGGTAATAAAATGGCTGCGTCCTGAGAATGGCCCGGAGGCAGGTGTTGTTGGGGCAGAGCCACTCCCTAAGGTGAGCGCTTGCCCCAGGCAGAAGCTACACACAGTATGTGACAGTACTTCATTTCTTGCTTGTTTTGTGACAGGAGCACATGTTTTCTCTTTTGTATGTTCGCGGAAACCTTTCTGTTAGAGTAGCTCTAAGCTCTCACTCCTTTGTAGATGGATATTGATTTCTTTACCTTGGGTGTCTTGCCATAGGTTCAGTGCTTTATTCGTATTGTTCCATAGCCACCATGGAAATGGCATTGTGTAACAAAACTACTCTGTGGAAAGTTTTTTTTTTTTTTTTTTACCTTTAACTCACACTGTAGTTTGATCGTGTTTTTCTGTTAAAGTCAGTGCACTCAGCTGGCTTCCTACACCAGTGAGTCAGAGCTTTAAGGACTGCTGGCTGAGTACCACTGGGTGGCCTTGATGTTCAGAACTTTTGGAGTACATGACTCCTATCTGCATATATTTGCCTTAGTTTGAGGAGTACCTCTGCTCATTTTCTAGGAAAGGCCAATGCTGTATTTTTTTAGTCCGCATGAACTTAAACATCAAGGGCAGACGACTTGCTCTTACTGTATTCATGATGTGCAGAAGGAAAATTAATATTTAGCAGGATATGTCAATAAGCTGCATCTCTATAACTGTACCATGATTTTATTTTGGAAAGTCATGTTAGTCTTACAAAACCTTCTTATAATCAGTATATATATAACCTTAAGTGTTACTCCTTTAATATGTGGTAAGAATACATTGAATATTATTTGCTAGAAAGTAAATTACCAGTATAACAGTTAATGGTGCATTTAAAGTGACAGGAGACTCGAATTTGACAACCAGTTACTATTAGACATGCACTGTTACATAATCTATATTATGGATAATATCTGTAATTTAGATGAGGGAGACTTGTTTTATTTTACATATTATAATGTAGTTCATTCAACAACTTTCCAGTGCTTGCCAAAATTAAATCCTGCAGTTTATTAAAACAAATAGATCAGTAGTTAAGACTTGAACATATATTACATGAGGTGGTAGTGATATGGTATGTGGCATGCAAATGACTATGAGAATATTTGACTGTTAACAAACACCCAGCCACCCTAAATAGACAAATTTCAATTGAATGTTGTTAGTCAAAATATAAA
>JBBKCR010000101.1:31199673-31222419 GCA_037577295.1 Ladigesia roloffi
TTTATAGAAAATGAGATGTTCTCCTTAGTCAAATTTCCACACTTGCCCTCTAGAAATGGAAATGGAACATTTGCCTTCCGCACTCTCAAGAGAGCATAAAGTCCCCTGAGACAGTCAAATGAAATCATAACACTCAAGGCTGACTGGTTTTAGATGCACACATTCAGGGAGACTGAATAGGAATTTACAGACCAGCTGGAGATGATTTCCTAGCCTGGAAAATTTATATTATTATACGTTCATTCTTGACTTTTCTCCAGTTGCATGGTAACAAGGGGTCAGGCAATTTTTGAGACAACCAAATAAATCACACATGGTGATTTTGCGTTCATGCAATTGTGATGGCACTGATTTGGTGTCCTGTTGCTCAGGTGTTTTTCCCCCTTGTCCTTCCCACTTTACATAATGGAGTCTGCCATAATAGAGTGGTGAGTCTGATTCCTGGACCTCTGCCAAAGAGCACTGTTTCTGGGAAGTGATGTGGAGGAAAAAGAGAAGGATAGATAAATCTAGTGCAGTCCACGACCCGTTGTGTTTGTCATTCTTTGAATGCGACTCTGGATGAGTTGTCAGGCTTTATAGCTGCATGGCTGGAGAAAACACAGTGACACAGATATTCCAGCGTTTTCCACCTCCACCTCTCCGGTGTGAGTCAATGACAAACGGCGGCGGAAAGCTCCTTTGTTATGCTGAACACCGCAGAGAGTAGCAAGGGATTTGAGATTGAAATGCCTCTGAAATTGCACCTGTAACATTTATTATGTGCAGAAGGCATTGGGATCCTATGGCCAGGTTGTGTTTGTCACCTGCTGTGGAATAAGGGCTTGAATGTTCCAATGGAACAATAAAAGCCATTATTTCTACAAAATTCAATTTCACACTATGCAGCTCTCGCAGTGTGCGCGTTTTCTGGAGTATGAAGTTATTAGGCCATAGTCCAGTTGTTATTTAAACTAACACATGGTGGCCTGTTATTGGTCGTTTTTTTTTTAAAGTCTCTATTAGGTTCAGGGTTTGCCCACAGGGAGGTTTTGAATACATTCCCCTCAATGTCCTGTCTCGTTTTGAAGTGAAGTTAAATCCTGAAATAAATGGCTCCTTATGAACAGAGGTGGTATTGGGCGCTACAGTGCAATGCAGCAATTTATTGCACTTAGTCCACCTTGTTGCCAGGGAGCTTGGTTGTTGCGGGTTTGTGGCGTGCATCTCTTTGCTGAAGGTGCTGTTGGAAAACATGGGGATGCTGGACAGACAGAACGAGAACCAGTCTTTCCAGTTTAGTTGTTAGAAACAGTTTCCTCAGTCAAATGCATCTGTTTGAGCTCTAGGCACCGCATGCTTATTTACTTGTAAACTGAACTTTGGAAAGCGCTGGTCCACTATCAGTTACAGTGAACACTTTTGCCTGTTTTTAATTCGTATAGGGATGAAATCCTTCAAAACCATCAGTCTAACTTCTATAATCAGTTTAACTTCTATCATAATGTCACATAGTAACCATAAGCATGGAAACAAAAAATGATAGATCTAGCGTTAGCATTCAGTTTAAAAGCGAGACTTGACTTCTCTTCTCTTCTCTTCTCTTCTCTCCCCTCCTCTCCTCTTTCTTCTGCAGTGGTCACTGGTCTGTCTGCAGGCTATCACCCTAATCAAGCAGTGAGAGCCTCTCTGTGTGAACACCCACCTGCTGTCAAATCATGAGAAATGTTTATTATTTGTCTTCATGTTTTTTCACTTGGAAAATGTGGACTCTAGTTATTTGGCTTCGTGTACTTGGTGCAAACCTTTACTTCTTGAAAACACCATAAGGGGGCAAGCTTGCCCTCTCACTGTTCACTTACTGGAACTGGTGTCTGGCCCCAGGTGACAGCAGAAACTCACAGTGAGATTTCAGAGCCACATTGCGCCAAGGTGTGTGAGAATATTTCTTTCCCCTTTCAGACACACTTATCTTTTTGTCATCTGTGTGAGTGTAAACATTTTTCAGTGCATCAGACAGAAGTTAGTTATGACTGAAGATTGAGATTAACTTTTATCAATCATTAATTAAGTATAATTATATATATAATAAGTATAATAATTAAGTTTTCCTTTTTATATAGCAATTTAATCTGCACTAGAGTGTCTTCACTAAAAGCCATGCACTTCTGAACAGTGCTCTGCCTTAGACAAATATATCCATTTACATTTCAGAGCCTACTTTGTTGGCTTTTGTGAGTGTTTTGTTGATGTTATTGTTGCATCTATTCTCCTCTGGAAGTACTTTCACTCTTTCAAAGAATTTACAAAATAGAATTTTTATGTTAGTGTTTCAGCCAGTCTTGCGTGAATTGTCACAATCTACATAGAGACGACAGTAGATGACTGCTGCCACCTGGGAAAACTCCCCAGAGGGAACACATTTGGGTAAAAAAGGAGCGATACTGTTTTCTCCGACAAAGCATGGGCATGCTTGATATGACAGCAGCCTAATGAATAATGAAACAGACCAATTTGCTAATGTGTTGCAAAACGCCTGCCTCGTATGAAAGCTGGTTGTCACCTAAACTTATAAAACGCCTGTATAGGCCATGAATTTCAGCAGTCACTTAATATTGCAGCCACAAGGGCAGGGAGCTGCCAGGCCGGGCTGCCAGAGGCATCACCACGGCCCCCCTCTTCCTCCCAGTCCAGGAGCACAAGCTCAGCTATGAATGCTAGCATTGCTCTCCTAATTAGGCCTGGGAGAGGTTTAACAACCATGCTACAGTTTAGCCCGCTGACAAATAGAAAAATAAAAGCCTTGTTCAAATTAGCACAGTGAAGTGAGAAGTTCTGGGAGCCCCGGACTGTCTCGGCTGTCGGCTTGAAGCTGGCCTAGGCTAATCTACGTAAAGAGGTTATTTCAGTTCAATTTAGTTCAGACTCACTCCACCGATTTGTGGCTCGGAACAGACTTCACTCTCAGCTGTGTACCCCCTGTATGATAAATTAAGCTTTTAAAAGCAGGGTCAAGAGGCAGGAGCCTCCCTGTGTAGTCCAGGGGCTGATTAGATAAAGCAGGCATCAATTATAGATTCTCTGAAGCAAAGCCATTAGCATTCATTTTCCAGTCTCTACATCCCTCCCATTCGCTGTGCATATACCAAAAAAGGGACTGAATTAATGACTGCAGATAATCTAAGGCCAGCGTCCTGCAAATTCCTCGAAGGCCGGGCTGGATTTTATGCTAACTCATTCTCAGGGCTGCAGTTTGTTCAATTAGCCATGTATTGAACAGCAATTATGATGTTCTCCCTGGTGTTTTAAGAGAAATATTGGATGGACAGAGAACAGTTTCCAATATGGAATGTAAAATCAATGATGTCGAACTGGTCTTGTTCAGTTTAGAATATTGTGCTGCAGAAGGGGATCAGATCTGGTTTACCCATGTCATCTTATTGGATAATTGTCAGATTCTTGAAAGCTGCTGTGATTACAGCACTGCTGATGATACTCCACATTAGTCTGGAGAGGATGGGCTGAGTAAACGCAGCTCTGGAACACTCTGGGCAGCGCTGTGAGTTTTCCTGAGGAGTTGCTAAGGATTTTATATGACATGTTTATTAGAGGAAATGGTAAAAGCCTCCTGTCCTTGAGTCTTCACTGTGTTTACTTGTAAGCACCTACGCCAAGATGTGTGTCTTGTAGAGCAGATATTTTGGGACTGGAGAAAACTTCAACTTTGTTCCAGCCAGTCTGTGAGTCTCCAATAAGAAAGTTCCCTTTTTCCATTTTTTATCAGGACACATAGTGTGCATAGCTGTGGCTGTTCCTGGACTAACTGCTGTTGTGTTGGGGGGGGGGGGGGGGGGGGGTTGTGTAAGGGATGACGATTGCACTGATATTAAAAACAACCAAAACATAAAACATACGAAAGTCTATATTGATTTTTAAAGTGTTATTGTCTAGCTTCCTTTTCCCTACTTCAGAGGCATCTGTCTTATACTCAGAATAGTTAGCATGGTTTAAGTGGAATTTGTTCATGATTACATGAACAAGGCTCTCAATAAACCTCCTTCAAATCTTTTTGCAGAATGTAGCCCAGGTTGCATTGGAAACTTTAGCCGTTAGCTTCTCTAGGGATGCTCATGCACATTTATGACAGAAGGAGGTTGCTTTCTGGCGGTGTAGGAGGTCCTCCTGTCTAAAGTGATTACAGACCTTTTGGGAATGTGTCTGTGGGGATGGACAGCTGTCTTCTAAGAAGTGTTGTGTTAGTCAAAGAGGTCCACTGACATTAAAGAGGAGGCACAGACAAGGGCAGCTGTGTGGCATGTTCCAGACACAGCTGGCTGAGTGTGACATTTAACTGAAGACAACAAGCTGCTGATTGCAGTTCTGCCCAATAGAGCTCAGTGCTCCAGTGCTATTCTGCTGGAGCATCCCTGTACAGACATTTTAGTATGTATATCGTCTGGAGCTCTGTTTTCATGTTTTCTCTCTCTCTCTCTCTCTCTCTCTCTCTCTCTCTCACACACACACACACACACACACACACACATCAATTAAATACTTTATGAACAAGAAATCAGCAAAAAGTGTCAAGATTTTCAAATATTTAAATTAAAACGTGGTTAGAGGAGCAGTTTTGGTTGCAGATATCTCCTCCATGTCTCCAGTTATTGCATGGATTTGTAAAATTCCATTAGCAGCACACCTGGTTCAAGTTTAAAGGAGTGATTTATCCAAACCAGGTGTTTGATGGTAACTAGAAATAATACTGGGCTTCCACATGCAGAGTTCTGGAACTGGTTAAGAAAGCAGAGTGACAATCAAAATCTTTATTTAATTTATCCTAATATAATAATATAAAAAATATAACTTTATCTATTTTACCTTACAGCATTGATACATGGATCTTTTGTATTTGTCTGTGAGCGTTACAAATATAACTAAAAATGAATAATTTAATACAGAACATGTTCAGGCATGTGTCCATCAGTACTAATGTCTAAGTCGTTTGCACCTACTCTCAGTATCCAGCGATTATCCCATCAAGTCCTCAGCGAGAACCGAAATGCAGCACACAAAGGGGGCCAATGTTTTTGGTCAAAAAGTTATACATGTCTATTTGTAAGAAACTGCAATTCCGATGTTAACACCATTAGACCCAGAACAGAAGAATATCTGCAAGGTTTCCAGTGTCATCTTTAAGAGGAATTGATAGCTGCCTATTTTGAACAGAATTGTGCATGAGAGAGTCAGTCCATAGAAATTCTGAATTATCCTTCAGTGGGGGAAAATGTCTGAATAATTTTTTTTTTCTGAATATTCAGAGAAAATTAGCAGCTTTGGTAGTTGGGAGCTATTGTGTTGGTTCAAAAGATGTACATTTTCTGGAATTTGTGTCATGAATGTGTGTGTGTGAGGATGTATAGGTAATTATTAGGTGTTTAACAAGACATTACATGGCTTGTTTATCTGTAGAGCATCAAATATCAGTACTGTGATTTTATTTCCACAAATTGCACTTGCAATGCATTAAAAAATACTCCAATTTCAGGAATTAAAAAAGACTTGCGCTCTGTTTCAAATGGTATGTTAAAATGGAAAATAATCTACAATAACAGGCTGTTTTTAGTAATTTTTGGGTTGAAACAAAACATTTAAGAGTGACTTAAATGTATCTCCTTATTCTGACTAGAGCGGCACCAATTCGCCAACATCTTTAATGGTTAAAAAAATAGACTTTTGTCAGTTTCCACGAAGACCTTGATTCATCAGAACACCCAGTTATGCACCTAGAGCTTTGATTGATTGCTTTGTCAAAAATAACTGTTATTAGTTACATTCTCTTTTGCATATTGCAGCCATTTGCTGAGACTGATATTACACTACAATTAGCAGACAATATATAGTGCAGCCCTTAAAAGCGTATTCGTTATTTGCTTCATCTTTTGGCCTGTCATAATATATATATGACGGTTGTACATCTGGGAATAATATAACCTATCCTCAGCATGACTGAATGAACTGACGTCTATTATGTGTGACCACACACCAATGATTTCTCTTCATGCGGTGAAAATATGCAACATACTGAAATGCACATATTCATTTCTGTGGAACTGAATGTTCTGGCATTCTTGATGGACACTTACAGTCCAGTCTATATATAAACCATTAACCTTGAGACCTAGATGTTTATATGCTGCTGTTTTGAAATCTGCTCTTATTTATCTCATTTACATTCATGCGAAGGACAATATCAAGAGAGAAACTGGAACTGTGGTTTATGTATGAGCTGTCTTTATATAACTTTTGCTCTGAGGACACTATGTCCAGACATCTTTACATGTCAGACAAGAGGAGCACTGATCCAGAGGGAAGGTATTTTTCCTAACATAATTCTTTAAGGTTGCTATAACAACAGCGTGGCTGTCTTTTCCTTAATGCGTAAAGGAAGAGACGGATTCCTGGAAGGACCGGTCTTAAGCGTCCTTCTCAAAATGAAGTGGTACTTAGCACTTGTGTTGCTTACTCTGTAATTAGAAAATTAGAGTTAATGTTTGGCAGAGTGTTAATAGATTGCTTGGAACCTGTTAACCTTTCTCAACACAGCTGGTGGTGGTTATTTGTGGTTCCTCCTAGTTTCAATGGTTTGTTTTGCTATATGCTACGGAATTCTGCATAGGGCTCATCTGACCTCTGTAATTCAAACATTCAGAGGATTTATATTCAGTGTATTATGTGTTGTGTTGACTGTTTAAATGTTTTGTTTATGTACTGCCCTTGTGTCAAGGTAGCTTATTTATCTCTTTATTTTTCAGAGTCTTGGTTCGACTGGAAGATACGAAACCCGTAAAAAGTAAGTGCTTTAAGGTTTTTTTCCTTTAAACCTTTGTAAAATCCCTGAGGAAGATGCAAAAAAACTGTGAGAGTTTGGCTTTTCTCCACCAGCCAATCTCTATGAAATGTTTCAGAACTACAGTATTACCTCGGTTGGAGTCTTGTCTTGACAACATAATATGTGGACAAAAATAAGGTACGAGTAGGTGATGAATTATGAGCAGCGGACAATTAAATGTGACGCTGTTCGTTTTACTGTTCGCCTTTGGTTGTCTAGTGGCCAGTGCCAGGCCTCAAAGAACAAATGAGCTTGTCATCTTTTCAGTCCTTTCATATTCTTTGCTGTTTTGTCCAGGGTGTTGAGTTAAAAAAAGAGGACTAGAGTCACAATGGAACCATGTCTGGCTCTGAGCAGAATGTCTAACCTGATTAACAGAGCCATTTTAAGGGTACCCTTTGGGAATAGCTCTAATGTTTGTTTTATCAATAAGGTTAAACCAACAATTGTCATCCAATCAACGTTTGCCAAGGGACTGGTGGCCGAAATTTAGTCCACAAGTGGTTCATTCTTTTCTGTCAATGAGCCTCTGTTAGCTATTATCTTAGAATAGCATAGACAGGGAGGTCAGGCTTTAGCACTCAATGGCACAGTCAGTGAGGTGATGCTGAGTCCAGAGAGAGACTTATTGCCTGATTTGGTGCTAATTGGCAACACTGACCATCACCTTTCACTGAATTCCTGGAAACTGAGCTTTGGTGTCCTAGAGAACAGAAAGGGAAACTGGGTACTGTTACTGATATAAACAAAACCAAGCCTCATACAATGTTAGTTTTAATTTCACTGCCCCATTAGAGTGTAATAAGCATTGTTTATTCTTTGTTCAGATTCATATATGCTATATGCAATATGCTATATATAAAGTGAAAGACTAGAGATTGGGGGTTTTCCTAATATAGTCACTGACAGCTCCCAAAATCTGAGCATAACCCCCAGTTCTACCAACCCTGCAAGGGTTAAGGTTGTCTTGTGCATATTCAGAGACATTTTTGAATTGTCACTATTTGATTGGACATCTCAGTGCGGCTGAAGGAGAACATCAAGTAACTGACAGGAATGCTTTTACATTGGCTAGCATGGACAATGATAAGGGCCACTCAGAGAGATCAAGGCCAGTTTTGACTCCACAGATGGGCATGATTGTCAAATATCTTCATGTAAAATCTCAGATCTCTGCAATCCGGGCAGCATGGTCCCATAAAGGTCCAGTAGTTCAACAGATTTTTTTTTTTTGGTTTGTCAAGGTCTAAACTGATGCAGCCAATGTGAAATCTGGCTCAGCCATTAGTCTTTTGCTGCCTCCCATCTGTAACAATGTCTCAGAAGTGAACAGCACTGAGACTAGCAGGGTAATCTGCCCAATACAGTACAAGTCTCTCTGTCAGTTAATGCATGCATATAAGTGTAGCTCATTTATAAGTGTGAGTCCTCCCCCCTCTCTGGGGGTTTAAGTGATCTAACCACATGAAAAAACACAAAAATGAATTGAAAAATGGTATATGTAAATCTGGTGCTGTCATACATGTTTTTCCCCAACCCTAAAAGACCAGGTCCTCTTGTCGCCTCGACCCTAATGGGTACTGTCATTTTAATCAGTGATTTATTCCCAGTTATTTGATTATTCCATTTTGTTAAGCATAATTTTTTTTTAGATCTGTGGTCCTAATGTTGGTGGAGCTGCTTTGTCTAACAGCCCATGTACTTATAAAACCAAGAAACAAAAAATATTGTTTATTAAAAGGGTAAAAATAAGCAATAGGTACACAAAATGCGTCTATTTCTACAGTCCAAATGTCAGATTAAATTTGGAGGCAAAAATGGAGCTCTCGGTTATGGCATTCAGCTCCTGAAGCCAAATGTTTTCTGACTAAGAGACAGACGTGTCCTGGGTGCACATGAACTCATACATAACCAAATTCATGTCTGAATACTTACGATCGGTTTGGTTCATGGGTATAATGTGACATTTACGTTTACATTTTAAAAAAATAGAGCTTTTATTGTTAATACAATTTTTAACATTTAATTTAATTTAATTAATTTTTTTCATTTTGTTGATTAACACATGATTAGCACCACAAATTAAATATCTAAATATAGATTCCATAAATACACTTTATATGAAGAAGTGTAGATTAAAAATTGTATTGTCTGCTTTCATGTATAGATATTTAAGAACTAAATGAACAAATCTCAAGGTGTTTAATCCCTGAAATGTGTATGCTGGGTAGAACAGGTTTAAAGAAACATGTGTTCAAATGCTATGAATAAAATAAAGTAGACTGTAAGAGCAGTCACTTTTTCCCACGTTCATAACATCCCCACAAAAGCTATATTTTGTGTAACCGTGTCGGTGTTCGAATCTAAATGTACCTTCTAAAGCTTCGTCATTGTGCTCACGGTCATGTCCTTTTGTGCATGTTTGTTTAGGGGAAAGCCTGTTTTCAGATACAGGTTTAATGGCACTGCAGAGGCTTTGAACACTTTCCCCCATTGTGACAGACAGCGGTGCCTGCAGCCTGACGAGCCCGTGATAGCCTTTAAGAAATATGGCACTAGTGGTGTTGCCATGGAGATCAACTCAATGGAAGCTGCATTTAAGCCTCAGGAAGACATAATCAAGTTCTTTGGCTTTCATTCCAGCGCAATGCGCTACAAAGATGTGCTGTTGGGGGCAATCATTCGGCTCAAAAACTAAGTTCAGACAACGGAGAGCAGAGGTGGAAACACTTCTTTCTTTCCGCCTGCGCTTGTAATTTAAAAATTCTGTCACCATGCTGTTTTTATTTTTATTTTCCCAACGAAAAAATTTTACTGCATGAACAGCGATCATACCTCTTCTGATTCTTCTCATTCTAATTTGAATGAGAAGAATAAGAATAGGTGTGACAGCTATATTGACTCTAAGGGAAAGATTACGTTGGCATATGTGGGGGGAGATATCTTGCTCTGCAGTCTGAACCGTCTAAAGAAAAGGATTGTTGGCATTGTGTCTCAACCGGCTGCGGATATATTTAATCTCTCCCATGACATTGGCCATTTTTTTAACACTCATTAAATGATACACTGATGAATAATATATTGCTTGTTGTGTATCAGACTTTTTTGACTTTGCAATGTTTCTGTAGGATAAATATAGATATTTTGTACCATAAATTCTGGACTTTAAGCCGCTACCTTTTTCCCAAACTTTGAAGAGTGTGGCTTAAAATACGGTGTGGCTAATGCATGTTTTTTTCCATGCCGCCCAAAACATTTTTCCTCGTAACCAAGCTTAGGTCGTGACCAAAAAATTAAACCCAACCCGAGCACCTCGTATCCGAGCCCGGTCCAGCCCGACACATTAACTGAAATATTCGTCCCGAGCCCGATTTAAACCCAGCATTTTTTAAATATGTGGGCTGTTTTAATGCATGAACACGGCCCGGCACAGCCCGAGGATATTGGCAGGAAATATCAGTCCGACCCCAGCTCGAGAATCTAAACTTTACTCATAACTAGACCTGGCGCCAGATCTCATATTACAGCGTGAGACACATGTGGCTTAAAATCGGCTTATACAAGTACAAAATAGATTTTCTTACTAAAATTAGAGCATGCAACTTTTAATCAGGTGCACTTTGTAGTCCAGAATTTACGGTATATAATACTGAACTGACTGCAAGAAAAAAACTAATCTGGCCCAAATCATATTTAAAACAATGCAGAACCAGGTATATTCTTTGTGTCCCAGCAAAGAGTCACTCATTGTCAGTTTCACTTAGCATTGTTTCCTCTTTCTCTTTTACGTTTTCTTCTTTATATGTAATCATCAGTCAGGAGTGTTAAATCAACAGAAAATTATACTTATGAGTTAACTCTACTTTGGAGCATACACTACTTTGAAGCACTCTGCTGAAAGTTGAAATGATGCTTTTGATCATTTTAAACCTTCAATTAGTGTGATTTAATATGACAGTGAATCATATTAAGAACACTTGGAGCGGATAACACTACACAGTCTAGTGTTATTCAGAATGAATAACTCATCAAGATCAGAATGTTGTTTTTTAATGCCCTCCTACATGGAGCAGAATTCATTTGAAAGACATATGTCTCAAAGTGAATAAACAAGTGGCAGCGTCACTTTAGGTGTGTCATCATATTCCAATCTGCATTTTATAGTACGTGACACTTAATAACAGTTTTATTGCTTTACCCTTATTAATCATATGCCCTAACCATTGCCAGTGAGTCATGAAAGTTAACAGATGGACTGTCATTTGTTAGTTTGCTTGGAAAAATCATTTTTTCCTTTTTATTTCTAACAGTCATATAATTTGCCCAATTTATTTCTTGCTGAAGTTTTTATCAGCCAAATGCAGCATTAAAGAAAATTCAGAGACATGTTGTCTTGTAGAATAAGACATTTAATTCTTCCCAACAGTGCCCTACAAACTAATTTACTTTAGTAACATAACTCATTTTACACAAAACCACAAATATTTATTTTGTACAATATGTGTTATTTGGGAATGTGGGGAAATAAACACTCATCCCTTAGACTTCAAACAAAAAGGAAGCAAGACATGTTGTTTGTTTTTAACCTAAAAATAATTCTGTATTCCTTATGAACTGTTCGATATGAAGACTTCATGTTAATTTGCTGTGCATGTAATGCCAGTGAATATAATGCATGAACATCCAACTTAGGTAAAACTGAATTCTGAATGAAAATATAATAATCTCAAGGGTAATAAAGAAAATAGACATTTAACATGTAGAAGAATACACTGTGTGACACAATGTGCTGCCATGTAGAGAAGCAGGTGTGCTGAAGTAAAAGTAATTTGTGTGTTGTGTAGGAGGTGGGCGTGCATGTGTTTACAGTGCTGGTCAGATGTTGCACGCTGATACGAATTTGACCAAAAAGAAAACAGAAAAGGCGAGACATATATTAGTACACAAATGATTAAGTATATAAAAAGCAAATTTAAGATTGTCTTAACTGCTGTTGTGCTGATACTCTGCTGAATTAATCAGAATGAACCACACAGCACCATAGGAACAGCTCAAAACACATCTTTTTTTTCCTCACATAAAGCGCTTTGGCGGCAGCTCCCTACGGTGTTGCCCCCTATTTTGTGTAATAATTGCGCCTGCTTGATTTTCTCTGCTCTGTTATATTACAGTTTGATCCAGATGTAGTGGGATACGTCAAGTTTCCCATTTAAAAACCAGGGATACATTTAGCATGGCTAACACTTTGAATGCAAAATTGCAATAAATGTTAATTTTAGAAAATAGATTGGGGAATAGTGACTTGAGATAGCTACGGCAAAATAAAACTTTTTCAGAAACTATAAATTGTTTTCAGATTGTATTAGGGCGCTTTTATTTTGACATACCTAAGCACACCGGTCTTGAGTTTGTTTAGGTAATGTGATTCAGCTGACCAATGTGGTCAGTTAAACTGACAGTGAGTCATTATTGGTTGAGTAAGTTTTAGGTTGTGTATTGAAGTTTCCTTATGCTGGATCCTCAGTGACGGTCCACCACCGTACGTGTTTCGTTTGTGCTCCTGTCTCCTTTTGTTTAAATTAATACAGTAAGCAAAGATGGAAGTCTGCAGTTCATTCTGAGTAACACTAGAGTGTGTAATGATTCACTGTCAAATAGGGATGGGTACAGAAACCCGGTTCTTACTCGGCCCCGGTGCCTAATTATAAGAGACCAAAGGATCGATAAGCTTTAACGGTAACGGTTCTGCTCTTGGTACTGGAGAAATAAAAATGGACAGGATAGAGCTCACACGCACGCAAGACTAGAGGTTATGGAGTGAGGATGGTTGAAAGAGCTAAATGTATGGCTACATTTCACCCGTGTGGACACGGACGATGGTCGCTGCAAAAAGTGCAACAAGATTTTTGCTCTTATAGGTGGAAAAACGAGAAATGTATTAAAACATCCAGCCAAAGTGCATATTGGGCATATTAGTGATGCTCTGATCGATTGGCGGACGATCGGTATTGGCAGATAATCAGACTTTATGACTTGATCGGGACTCGTTAAACTTGCCGATCTTAGGAACCAATAACAATTGATGACGTCAGTGCGGGAGGACTAGGGACGGGTACCGAAACCGGTACTTCGTCACCTAATTATAAAAGACAGAAGTATGGATAAACTCCCGCACACGCACACACACATACACACAACTCTCTCGCGCACACACACAACTTGCGCACTTAGACACACACCACGAGACAACTCTCTCGCGCACGCAGACCCACACCACGAGAGAACTCTCTTGCGTACACACACACACACACCATGAGAAAACTTTCTCACGCACGCAGACCTGCACCACGCTCGCGCACGCACACCCACACCACGAGACAACTCTCTCGCGCACACACACACGCACAACACGATATAAATCTCACGCACGCACACACACCAAGAGAACTCTCTCGCTCACGCAGACCCACACCAGAAGAGAACTCTCTCGCGCACGCACACACACACACACCATGAGAAAACTCTCTCGCACATGCAGACCCACACCATGAGAGAACTCTCTCGCACACGCACACACACACACCATGAGACTCACACGAGAGAAATCTCGCACGCGAACACACACACAACAGGAGAAAACACACACTCACACACATACAACAAAGTCCACATTTATAGTATGATTTTATCTGAAAAAAGTGAATGGTGATCAGGGAGCTTAAATATCAGTTATATAAACTTCAGACATCAGAATCGGCATCAGTATCGGCCGGTCACCTAGACAAAAAATCGGAAGTTGGTATCGGTGCCAATAATCCTAATCGGATCATCCCTAGTGCATATAGAGAAATGTTAGCTTCTACTTCATTATCTGCCTCCTCAGATGTGTATGCTATGTTACAATAACGACATAAACATCATATAAAGGCTCTAAATCAGTATTAATACATTCAGTTACATATAGCATATATGCCAAATATTTAGAGTAAGTTATGCAGTAGCCTAAATAAATATTAAACTTTAAATTACTTGTGCTACTATAGTGCTGCATTTAATAATAATAATAATACATAATAATAAATAATAATAAACTAAGAAATGCTAAAGCAAGCTAATTTGTACTGAGCCCAACGTTTTTAGATTCAGGTTAGAAATAGGTTTAAAGTATTGTTATTCTGGTCTCGATTCGTTTTTAATTAAAAAACAGAATGAAAGTGCTGATAAGAGTACTGATAAAGTACCGAATCGATAAGCGGTATCAATAGAAGAGGTAATACCATTAAAACCTTAACAATACCCATCACTTCTGTCCAATTAAATCACACTAGGTTTAAAATTGAAGGTTTAAAACTATCAACAGCATCATTTCCAATCTCTGAAGAGTGCTTTAAAAGTAGTTAACTCATAAAACTTTATATGATGATTTAACACTCCTGACTTACAGTGTATAAACAAAACCTGAAAAAACCTGCATGTGTGCCTGCCTTCATTGTAGAGAGACAGATATTGGTGACCGAGCTGTTTTGCATAAAGTGTTAAATAGAACTTGTAAATAAATGGAGGACAGGTTTCAGGACGTCCATATGGTTCCATAAGGATGTCATGATCTCATGGATGTGAGTATGCTTGTGGCTCTAAGTTTAATATATATGAAAAAAAAATGAAATGCTTAATGTTATATATTGGCTACTTAATTAATTGTCTCTAGATTACTCAGTTACAAATGGATTGGAAGTCCTGCTTTGTTTCATGGAACAGCAAGCCTTCAAAATTATTTTAGTTATTTGGGGTTTGGCAGCAAAACAATTCTCCTGCACTAGAATATTGCTGAAGCTTTGACTTTGAACAAGTAAGCTGTTTTTCATCATTTCTATTTCAAATCAAGTGTCTTGTGATGTTAAATCGAGCCAGATCAAGCCCAATCAAGAGAATTTTGTGTACCGTGGAAATTTGGTGAAGTGATATATATTCAACACTATTTTTGTGACATTTTACACTCAAATTAAAAAAATATTAATAGTCTGGTCCAGATGTTTTGGGGGGTTTTCCACTGGACCTAAGCCGAGCTAAAACCACCCCGAAAAGATCGATTCCACTAATGCATGAACCCAAACTCCCAACTTACTTATCTACATCAGATAACATTTGGGTCAAATCCAGTTACTGTACTGGCATCCATCACAGTGTTTTCAGTCAAGCCATGTGAAGCCATTGCCATTTCAGATTCTTCCAGGGGATTTGGACTTCTCCACTCAAGCAGTTTGGCTGTGGTTTAAAGAAAAAAATCTGAAAGTGTTCCAAAAGCCTTTTTTTGTGGGAATTCATATGAGTTGATGGATGTTTTAGTAGACAATGTTTTAGTACACCTAACTTGTTCTTTCATGTAAATGTGTGAATTAGGCACAGATCTTACAATTATAAGTCTGACTCACGGCCCAGGACACAGAAATCAACCCGGCCCACATGTAGAGGTAACACTCCAGTTAAGGGGGCTTATGTAAAGGCTTCTATAATATTTACATAAGCTTCATTTGACACTTGACTTTCACACTCTAAGGCATGATTCACTGAAGCCCAGCGAGTGAGGACCTGAGTTATCAAGGCCAAACCCACTAATACAGTCGCTGTAAATATACCTTTCACAAAGTGTTAGGAGGTGCTATACTTAGGCAAATTTGGTTTGTTTGGATTAGGGCACCCCAGCATGTGCTGTACTGCAAACCTAGCTAATGCTAGTGAGATTTTTGAACGATTGTACTTTTTTCCTTAGACATGTGCATGTCTTGTGTTTTGCGGACGAAATATCATCTGAAAATAAGCTTTAAAACCGATGTATTTGGGAACCCACTTCAGCTAATAAATTAGCAGAGCATTTGTCAGCATTGAGATGTGTATCTGAAGGTTGTTTATATCCCTCGTATTGCATCTGCCATGCAAATGGAGTGCTTAGCCTTGAGCGGAAGAGAAGAGCAGAACACAAAAGCCTGCTGTGAGCAGAGTGCTGCTTTTTTACTCCGTCGTGACTTGATTCTCCGTCTCCTGATTGGACACAGTGACTCATATCATAACTTCGCTTCTGCAGGCTGGCTGTACGCCTTTCTCTAGATGGTCCAAGACACATCTAGAAACGAGCTTTAAAATGGGAGGCTGGAAAATAACGATAGATTGGCTGCCTTAAATTCAGGTCAATGGTAGTACATGGGTGGCTTTGCAGAGTGCTAACGATGTCACCTACTGCTTTTCTTTCCTTTTATGCATCTGGGTTTTTTTTTCTGAGTAGTCATATTGAGGTCAGAAATCTTTTTTTACAAGGTGTTAGATTAGAAAACTGTTCTATATTTATCTCCATAAAAGCATAAGTACAGTTACAAAGCAGTACTTGGCATGTGAAAACATAATTTATTTTTTTTTAAAGAGAATGGGACCAAGTATCAACCCCTATGGACCACCAGATGATAATTTTATCTATAAAATTAAATATGTTGTAAATTCAATCTGTACCCTTTGGCTAACTCAGTGCCAGATTCATTTTACATGAAAGGCGTTTGAAAAGTCAAGACAAGCACATTAATCGGGAAATTTGTCATCAGTAATTCACAGCTTTAAAAAAAGAATTTGTAGGTTTATGTTGCTTAGAAATAAGTAAGTTAACTCTAAATGCTGCGAGGATGTACAGGATTCCAAATACAGCAGCACAGCAATATTTAAGTGAGCAGCTTCTAAAACAGCAGATTTCAATATTTATGGGAATTTCTGAAACAGGCCATTAGGTGTCCATTGTTCATGGGTCTTCTTTTAAAAGCCAAGACTAAAACTATTTCCTAGAAATTGGCATTCACTATTCTTAGTGCTGGTAAATATGATGGTATTATATGGCAAAGGTCAATGACTAGCATGATACTAAAATCAAAGTATGCTTCTCTGAGCATATAGTGGATATTGTCAACATTGACCAGCTGCAGGTTTCACTGCAAAGACAGCATATATAATCTTAGAGCATGGCAGTGGGTAAAATGATTACGTGTCAATGTACTTATAATTAACAAGAGGATTTTTAAATATGACACGACTGTTTCTTTTTTTATCCATTTCACCTTGTTTGTGAAATATCATGGGATTATTGTTTTTCCATTCACTGTGTGAAAACATCAATTAAATTATGTAATTAATCATCCAGCCACTTTACAAACAAAATATTAATAAACAAACCAGGGTCCAGATGTTTTTTTTGTCGCCATCAGTAGACCTGAGCACCATTTTTAAAAACACTAATTGCACTAATATATGAA
This sequence comes from Ladigesia roloffi, assembly GCA_037577295.1. Classification (NCBI taxonomy): domain Eukaryota; kingdom Metazoa; phylum Chordata; class Actinopteri; order Characiformes; family Alestidae; genus Ladigesia; species Ladigesia roloffi. Next base: position 31,216,831 of record JBBKCR010000101.1, read on the forward strand.
CACATTCTCCCAACTTATTTATCAACATCTGATACCATTCGTGTCCAATCCAATCACTGCACTGATATTTATCATATTAATACTCAATTCAGCTTTAATAAAGTGCATGTTTGTGCATAATAATGTTCTCAATGCCTTGTTAGTGATAGATTTCATGGCACAGACTGTGACTGATCGGTGCTAAAGAAATATTATACGTTTGTCAACCTGATATGTGACTATTGCAGTTCTGAGTTATTCCAGCAGAACAAGAGATTTGACCATATTCTAGTCCTGGAAAGCTTCTCAATAATGAATGGGTGTGATGATCAAAAGAAATCACATAAAAAAAAGCTTGTTCAACCAAGGTCTTGACACGTGGCTGACCATCTCTGTTTTACTCACCCACTGATCAGTGAACGATTATATTATATATTATATACATCAGAAAGACTTGAGAACATGAAACTACCCCCAACTTTTTGGTATTCTGGCTAAGATCATATGTAGTATCTGTTCTTATCAGTTTAATATCTCGTGCTCCACTGGTTAGGGAGTTGCTCTTGTGATTAGAAGGACTATGAGGGGCCACATTCTGCTTTAATATTGAATTTTTGCAAGTAGGTATGAGTTTCTGCAAGTAAAGTATACGTTTTTAAATGACCAGTTATACCAATGTGCCACAAATAGAACAGCACAAGTGCTTAGCTCTGATATGTTGCTAGCAACAATAAGTTAGCACATGGTACCCACACTGACACAGCCAGATTTTTTCTACAGGAAATTGACACGAAAACAAGTCATTAGAAAGTCGACAACCAGTGAGGTCAGTGGAACAGAGAAGGTCATACACATGTCCAGACCTTGCTGGAATGAGCATTTTCACAAAGCTCTGCATGTGGTTTTAAAAGCAAACAATACATGGAGTTATCAAATGAAAGAACCTAGTCTGACTACAAAACTCAATGTGCTTAAAATGTGCTTAAGTCTACCCCTGGAACTACGCCAAGCCACTTAGTTTGAAGTAAGTGGCTGTCCAGTTGTGAAGGCGATGCCTTAATTTTACCTTAAAATTTGATTTAAGGCATGAGTGTGAAACCCCTTAATCTTAAATGTAAGGCATACGTTCAGGATTATTTTAATTCAATGGGATTATTTAATGGGCCAATTTGAAAACATAAGAGGGGAATTCATTAGTTTTAACACTTAATCAGCATTTATTTGCACATTTATTAATTTTCCTTAGATTACTGAATGGAAGGTAAAAATTAAGCTACTTTTATAGGCACTAGGTTTTGTAGGGTCTCTAATGGAGAGGCAGATTATACTCATCATAGCAGAGTTAAGCAGACTGAATTTTATGGATAGTATTGAAAAACTTGAAGCATGTTATTTATTGCTAGTTACCGGTCATAATTTTTTATACATAATTTTTTATACATTATTTTTGAAGATGCTCAACCAAGAATTAAGCAATGACAGGATTACATATTTAATCAGTTTAGAGCTATGAAAATAAATAGGTTGTTACGTATGGTAATTTGTAAGGGAAGAAAAGCCATAGTCAGAAGTTTCAATTATACCCTTATATACATATTTTGCCCCTCCCTCTTACCAATATTTCTGTTATTAATTGCCTTTTAACCTTTTAATAGCCTGCTGTACATTTCCAATGATTGAAGAGATATGTTCCTAGACCCTGGTGATTTGGCCTTCTTGCATGATCATTAGTGTCACAGCTCATTAGCCCCGTGTCTTACGAGTACTGTATTCACATGCAAGATGATGAGCTGTTCTTTTAGGCTGCAGCTATGGAAACAGATTTGTTCTCCTTTCATCAACAGAGTTTTTAAAGACTATTAGGGCCTGTATCTGAGCAGGTAGGCTGTTTCCTCTTGTTATTAAAGCCCAGACCTCCCCTCAGTGTTCTACCACGTTTACCTTGTGCCATACCGATGAGTCTGTGCTTTTAAAAGCCTTATATTTGCTCAGGTGATACATATAACCAGAGACATGTGTAACATCTTACATTCGTTGTATATAAATGATTGGCTGGATAAGTCTGATAGGTTGGGGGCACTGAAGCCAATAAAGGTGGAGGCATTGTGTGTGAGTTTGTGGATGAGATGTGTGGGGGGGTCGGGGGGTTGGGCGGTGGGGAGTGGAAAACAGGGGTACATTTCTTGATCATCTCATGGTGTTGGATATTGCTAAATGCAGAAGTGATGCTGATGAAGAAGTGTCTGCTATTACCAGATGAATCTGCATGTTGCAGGATCAATTTGCCACCTTTTGGCATTATAGGCAAACCGATGGGATTTTAGTTGTGGTCTGACAACTGGAAGACTGATGTAAAGCCACAGATTTTTGGAGTGGAATTCCTTGGGCTCTTGGCATGAGAGTAGATGTTTTCTACCGGGTGGGCACAGAAACAGCTCCGTAGGTTTAAAAAAAGATGTAATACATAAAAGAAAAGAGGTCTGTGGCACAGTGCTTGATTTCTTTTACCATCTGGCTTTAAAATGTTGTCTAGTTGGAACCGGTTTGAAGAGTTGGGCTGGCCACAGGATGGTTAGGGTCTCCAGTAGTGTCTTTCATTCTTCAGAGCAGTTGCTGGTGTCACATCATCTGCAGAGCATGTTTAGGGCTTCAGCAATTGGAGTGGGCTCTGTAACTGTTATTTTACTGTTTTAGCTTATATCCACTGAGTGCACTTTGTTTTTTAATGTTCATGGTACTGAATCCCTGTTCTGGTTTCACTTTGTGTGTTTGTTTAGCTTATTTGTCATTTTTACTTCACATCTGTAATTGAAAAGTGAAAGGCCAGGGCTTTCTGTTTAATCAGTGATTACTATGGTTGGTTTGGAGATCTGATACATTGTTGCTTGGTATTGCTGTAGCAAGTCAGAATTATTGTAGTCTGTAATGATTGACCTTCTCATATAAGATGCTATCAAGAACACCAAAAGACGTAGAAAAATAGTCAAATCTGTTAATAATTGCTAATTATCTTTATCAGTTAATAATCAGTTTTTTTAATTGCCCTTAAAAGCACATCATTAAATCTCACATCTCATTCATCTCCAGTAATTTAAATTTGTCCAGTAATTTAAAGTGTCAGTACAACATAATACACTACTCTGATAATGCAATAGTCCTCAGTCACACACTGTAAACCATGTAGCTGAGAATTAAATCCATGGTTTAAATCTCTGAGGGGTGGTAGCTGTAGTAATATTTTGGTAAATAAAATCTGTTCATGATTGGAAGAGTTTAGTTTAGGACTGGGAGCGAATGTAATTCAATAAATTTGTTTAATTATCTAGTGTCATGGCATTAATGAAATGTAATAACAGGAGGGCTATAGCAAACCGCACATACTGTGCAAGTGAAGGAGAGACCATGAATGTAGTGTAGTGTGTGTTCTCTGTAGATTTGCCATCCCTGTCTGTTACTGTATGCCCAAGATGTGTCTTCACGCCGAGTTGCTTTAGTACAGCCTCAATGGCACTAGCTAATAGCCGGTCCATAATTATAGTAACCCTTTTAATTTGTGTGTGCGTGTGTCTTTTCTTAGTGCTTTTGCCCTGTCCTGCCTTGAATCTGGATATGGCTGATGTCGTGTTTACTAGGAATAGAAAGAGATTCTTGCTGCATTATCAAAAAGCAGGAAATGCAGAAGAATTCATCTAATATCATTGTGCTTATGTTTGACCACTTTTCTTCTCTTCCTCTCTTTTTCCTCTCTTACTCTCTCTGACTGATACATTAATGGGAACATATATCAGTCTGTTGGTTCATTCTCATAGACCCTTTTCTGTGTTTTTATCATCTTTCTTGCGTGCTGTGAAGCATACTCTTCTGCTACCTGACCAATTCTGTCATTACTCAGCTGGACTCTAATAGGTTTGCACGCTTTGAAGATTAGTAGGTGATCAACAGCTACTCAGTACAACTACGTATAATGATCATTTCTTTGTGACACATGGCAAGATTGTATGTTTTTGACTAAATCTGAACAGACTGTACTATGCCACTCTGCCACTGAGTGCTGGGATAATGTATTCAAATGAGTGTAATTTAGCTTTCTCTCCTGAGGCCTGTTCTGACACCAAATCACTATGCAAAGTCAACCCACTACTATACACACCAATCAGCCACAACATTAAAACCACTGACAGGTGATGTGAATGACATTGATTACCCCATTAAAATGGCACCTGTCTTAGCGGTGTGATATATTAAGTAGCAACTGAATAGTCATCTAGTTAAGCGGATGTGTTGGAAGCAGGAACAAGGCCAACCATAAGAGTCTAAACCAAATTTATGGTGACTAGATGACTGGACCAGAACAGTTCCAAAACTGGAGGTTTTCCTATTGGGGTATATTCAGAAATGTTATTACCTACCTTTAGTGGTTTGAAGAAGGACAACAGGCGACAAGGTCATTGGTTTCAGTGATGCTCAATGGGAGGGAAGCCTGTTTGATCTGTTTTGGAAAAGTATTTGTATACACTGTGTATTGCAGCTTGCTGCAAATGAGACTGTACAGCTGCAGGCTGGTTAAACTGACCCAAACCACCATGAAATCAGCTACAGTGTGAGCATCAGAACTGGACAGTGGAGCAGTGAAAGAAGATGTTCATATCTGATGAATGAAATGTTCTTGTAAATTGTTTGTGCATGATGAACTGCAGGTATATCAGAGTAAACTATAAAAAAAAGTTTAACCAGTGGTGGAAGAGTGATGCTCTACTTGGGTCCTGGTGTTTATGTGTATTAGTTTGATATGTATCATGTACCTGCACATTGCTGCAGAACAAGGACACCTTTTATTGCAAGGACTGGTTAGGATTGGGTTAACACATTATTATCGCATTAGTGGATTATTGACCTAACGCTAATGTTTATTTTATCGCTCGTTAATGCAGGTTTTTTTAAAAATCAATTTATTTTGAAAGTTTGTTGCTTTTTTATGCTGGGGTGATCAGGCGTCCCATTACTTTTGTCCAATTTGGTAGCTGGTTTTTGACTGCCACAAAAAACAGGCGACATGCAGAGAACTGCGTGCTATGTGCATTTCTTTATATGGATAAAAGTAATGGGGCGTCTGACCATCAAACCAGTGGAGACTTTATTGACACTGCATTCAGAAACATATTTAATATGGAGTTGTTCCCCCTTTGCAGCTGCAGTAATGCTCTAGACTCTGAGGGGAACTTGTTTTTCTATAACAAATTCGATAAAACGTGAATGCCCTGCTGTGGCATATAGCGTTAATGATTTTATTACATTAATGTTGAGATTTTGAGAACTCTGTTAAAGGGAACACTGCTGTTTAAAAGCTCCTTGTTTGTTTAAATGTTTGCAAACCAAATTTTATTTCATTTTGTTCATATAGCGGTACCTTAAAAATAAAAGTGTGCCATACACTACTTTGGAATTATTTAATTCATTTTCCGTATAGCAATGTGATTAATTGCATTAAAAATGTTAATTGTTGCCTGTCATTTATATATCGATATATATTACAGTATATATGTATGTGTGTGTGTGTGTGTGTGTGTGTGTGTGTGTGTGTGTGTGTGTGTGTGTGTGTGTGTGTGTGTG
>JBBKCR010000101.1:31222519-31255090 GCA_037577295.1 Ladigesia roloffi
TGTGTGTGTATGTGAGTGTGTGTGTGTGTGTGAGTGTGTGTGAGTGTGTGTGTGTGAGTGTGTGTGTGTGTGTGTGTAAATATATATGTATGAGGGTTTTTTGCTCTTTTTCATCTTTTTTATTAGATATGTATTCAGGATATCATCTGAAGGTAAAAGGGGCTGTAATTTTCCAGTGGTTGCTGGAAACAATAAAAATTAGTCCATGCCTTATGCACAGGAGCACTGAGTACACGGTCTAGCTTGGCAGTAATGCATTAAAAGCATTACATTAAGCCACTGAGCTTTCTATATTTTATGCTTTTTCCAAAAAGTAAGCGTAAAATAACCATATACTGTATTTTTTATGATGAGCACCAAGAGCGTCTAAAGCTAAATCTGCTGAATTTTTAGATATTCTATGCAAGCAAATGAACATATTGTTCATTTGAATTTGAAATGCAATTTCGTCAAGTGCTTGTTGCCCATAAATGCAAGATGCTGATTGGTATATTCTGTGGATGCAGCGGATGATATTTATCTCATGAGTTTTCATCTGATTGGCTCTTCAAAGCTTGTACACAAACAGGACTGGAAAAGCAGCAGTGTGCATGTCACTGTAAATGTGTGGATTGCGTGGCAGTGACCTGTGGACCACTCTGGTGTCTCATTGACAGTCATGGGGCTGATTGTTGTGTTGAGGGATTAGATGCCTGTTTCTGCAGATAAGCGACATTGTGGAGAACAGTAGTGATGATAGAGGAGGAACAACAGGTCCTCTTCGCTCTCCTCCCCCCACACCATCTCCACTGCCTGTGTGGAGCATGCTCAGTAGGAGCTTGCTTTAAATGCCTGTGTGCTTTTGTTGTCTCTCTGCTGCTCATCCTAGTTCTGACAGAATGCCCCTCTCTCCTCCCCTCCCTCCTTTTCTCTTTCTCTCTCGCTCTCTCTCTCTCTCTCTCTCTCAGTTTCTCTCCCTCTCTCTCAGTTTCACTCACGCTCTCTCCCCCCACTCCGCTCCCCTTTTCTCTGCGCATTAGCCAGCCCGCGCTGTGGCGAGATGCGCATGAACAGGAGTGCTCTGGTGATCACCAGGTGCTCCTGGTTTGTCTATCCAGAGCAAGGTTGCCTCTTTCGGGCTTCAGATGCCATAGCCTTTCCTTAAAATTCCACCGGTCAACCTCTCCAAGCGACTGACCCCATCATTCTCCTCGCTCTTTCATTCAGACCTGAGAGCAAGATCTCCAGGCTGACTCAGAGACTCAACCAAAGACAGAGCGATGCTGCGCTGATCAAGGACTTCAGACCACTTCTGTTCTTCAGTGGCTCTTCGGGGAGCTCCCTGAGCCTTGACAGGTGAGTGCCTTTCGGCCCCCACCCATCCCCTCCCCTTTACTACACTACATGCCTAATTAACTGACCTTATATAACACAGGTTACTCCTTTACTCTGCACCTATTCCCCCAGCGGGGTCCCTTAGCTCCTGCTCCTCAGACTGTCTTGTGATTTTGATGGATGTAACTCAAATGTGGGCAGAAACTCCAGGCTCCAAGGGTGGAGAGATGAAAGATAAACTCTAAAGGCATATGATACATTACCTGCCAGTGTCAGGGGTGTTCGCCTCTACCATGGGGTGTATATTATTAGTGTTGTGTGGGTGTTTGTGCAGAAAACCTGGCAAAAAGAGGAAAAACAAGGCACCCCTGTCATGTCATGTCTGACTGGATTATTGACTGCTGGGGTGAGAAATATCACACAGATCCCCATGGTTCCATGGCTCTGAAATTAAATGATGTCAGTGTCACCTGAGGGCAGTTCTGGTGAAATTACTTGGCCTGTCTTTTTAATACGTTTATTTACACAGCAACAACTATCTCTTTTTTCAGGGAATGTTTTTTGTGATTTGTCAACCTCCATATGCATTCAAACCATTTACACCTTAAAATATTATGAATCCAGGTCAGCTATGGCTAATAGTTCATTCCTGTTCTATCCAGAAATTGTAAAGCTGAGCTATTTTGGAGGATTTTTCAAAACTTGTTGAATGCTTGTCATGTTTGTCATGGGTGAGTGAACAATTAACACTATTAAACATTATTACTATGTCATGATATTTGTATGTTTTGTTTGTATTTGTTGCGTATGATTCATTTAAAGACAAGACATTCTAGTATGATGCCTGTTGGTGTTTCTCTTTAAACAGAATAGTTTTATAAAAGTGAGAAAATCTCTAAGGTATCCTTGAGGTCCAAATAAAGTGGGTATTTGAGCCACTATATGACTGTGATATTCAAAGATACTAGACGAAATGGCTTATTCGGACTTATTTTTCTTGACACTGACCTACTGTAAGATGTCCTTTCAACACAAATTACAATGATTGCCTTTGTTATTCCAATTATATTTAGGAAGCATCTAATGTGTTCTTATCATCTATCAAGAAACAAGCACTGCAATCAATAGAGTTTGTCAAAAAGGTTTCTGTGCACCATGCATAAAACAACAAAAACTGTGATTGCATAAAAGCTAAATGTCAAAGTGATTTTTCCTGTCAGTGCACAAAAGCTCTGTCAGATGTGTGAAGCAATTCACAGTCCTGAAAAGCTAAAGGCACTTTGAAGCAGCTCTTTCTTTCTGTGTTAATCACTTTCATTCCATTTGTCAGAGGGGCATAATTGACTCAGAAATTAGTCAGAAAAATAAGACAGAACCTCTACTAACCAGGATCCATGCTTTGAATCCACTTTTGCATGATGACGACGCGGCAGCCATCGTATCCTTGTCTTACTGTAGTGTGCTCTATTCTGTCTGCTCTCCCTCCCTCAGGACCTTCTCAGTTAGTATGACCCAGCAGATGCAGAACCTTCAGCTGACCCACAGTAAGAAGGGGGCTGGTCCCGCCTCCCCCAGTGCAGCCAAACGCCTCTACCGCAACCTCTCCGAAAAGTTCAAGGGCAGCCATTCCTCCTTTGAGGATGCCTACTTCTTTGGCCGTTCAGATCGCATCCGCAAAGCCTCGGTGAGTGAGCAAAAAGGTTTCACAATCAATACAGTCATGATGACTTAAGGTTAATGAATCCTCTTTTGTTTTAAAAATGTTCAGATAGTAAGTAAGCCAGGGCCGAATCTCCCTTTTATGTATAGCTCAACTGGATGAAAATGAGTAAAAACATTTTAGTCAGTATTAAAACTGACCACAAGTTCAGAAATACAACATAATTCTGAGAATAATTTCGAAGAGTTTTTCAGTTTATAATACCCCTAGTCGTGCTACATCTAACTCTGATAGCATCTTTTCAGGAGCCCTTCATAATGCACACTGTAGTCAGAAGAGGCCTGAATCTGTTAGTCATTTACATTATGTAGCTTAGCATCCATGTATTTGACCTCATGTTTTCTGCCATTTGCTGTAGTGACATTTCAGCTTGTGTCAGTATGACCTCATGTCTCTCATAGCTTTGCATTTCATTGGTCCTTCCACAAATGTCAGTGATTATTTACTGCCCGCTCCAGAAATGCTCCTGGCATTTATTAAGAAAACAGCTCAGTTACCTTTCAAAATGAAGGTATTGTTGCTTTCTGCTGCAATTAAATGTCAATAGTATGTCCTTCTTTAGAAAACACATATAAACTTCAGAGTTTCTTTCTATAAAATAAGACAGTTAAGATATCAATATTATCTGAAAATTACAAGCTGTTCTCTTTAATTGTCAAGTCTGTTATGCTTACCTTGCTTTCCATCATGATTCTCTAGAATGTGCAAAGCAGTGAGGCTCTTTTTGAGGCAGTGGAGCAGCAGGACCTGGATGCTGTGCAGATCCTGCTATTCCAGTACACAGCTGATGAACTGGACCTCAACACACCCAACAGTGAGGGTCTCACCCCTCTTGACATCTCTATTATGACCAACAATGTACCCATTGCCAAGTTGCTGCTCAAAGCAGGGGCCAAGGAGAGCCCGCACTGTGAGTAGTTCTTTATGCCTGACATTTATATGTTTCCTATAAACCAATGTCAATCAAATGCTCTGTCTGCTTTAAAGGTAGTAACATTCAAATTCATTTCAGTTTTCATGTTTTGGTTCACTTTCCAGTTACAGCAGTCGCGGATTCAGTCTGTCATGGATTTTTTCTTAAAACAAACTAAAAATAGTTTTGCGGAAACTCCCAAAGAATCACATAAACTGCAGATATCGCTTTTTGTTTTTTTGTTTTTTTTGCTTTTGTAATGCCACACCCCCTAGTCCTCCTGCTGGTTGTTTATGTTTGGGGGCACAGTGCTTGGCAAGGCTATCAGACACCTGAATGGAATGAGCCACCGCTGCTCAGTGCCGTGCCCAAAGATAAACAACCAGCAAGGATGAGGGGTTGTGGCGAACGAGGCCCATACATCACAGTTACGTGTACCCAGAGGCACGATTTTCGACAGTAGCCAATCCAAGAATGTTATTTATTTCTCCTTTTTGCTCATGCCCTGTGATGCTCCACAGTCCAAAATTTCCCCCGTGGAAAGGAGGTGTTCAGATAATGTGTAGATATGATTTCTGCAAACAGGTACAATTAATGAAATAGATAACTATATGATTCAGCCTACACATTTTAATTATACTAATTTGCAGAAATGTATCATTTTAAAAACTAATTTCCTACTGATGTTGCATAAACTTCTTATAGACAATCAGCATATAAGGTCACTTAAGTGGTGTGTCCTTGCAGCTTTTGAGTAGCGCTGACTACAGCATTATAAACCATGCAGTGCTACTTTCTGACATTTCTATATTTGTTTTTTTGACTGTTGGAAATGTTTCAGATAGTTAATGCTCACTTTTTTGAATGTCACTTTAAAGGCTAAAAGTATTGTGTTGGTAAAAAACTGGCTTGGTGTGTACAGGCTTTTAGTCACAGATGAGCGTTTAGGTGTGTGTAAGACCACTGGAACGTTCATAGATTGAAATTATATTACAGTAATTAATCATCACAAGAAGATTTTTCTTGTGTCAGATGCCTGTTTTTCACTTTTGAGACCAAAAGCAGACCCTCACTAATTTGACAAGTTGTTTGCAGTGAAAACTTGGATACACAGAGGGAGGCAGTGTGATGTTTTTTTGACACTTTGCTTTAGAGGATTGTGCAGTAAGCAGCAGAGTGCAGAAATAAGTAAACCTTTCCATGACAGCTGTCATAAGCACTCGTAGTTCTGTCATAAACATAAAATGACAACTGTCATAGCCATTTGGTTTATGGCCACAGCGTTTGCTTAAACACCTAACTCAGATACGGTTTTTCTAAACAGCATTTTAATAGTTTTCCTGGTGAAATCAGTTAATTTTAGGATCTTATATGTCCTCACTGTTTATTCCCTGCAACCAGATCTCTATTGAGAAGAGCTGAGATCATGTACATATGGAATTTTATGCACAATAAACTAATATTAACTTTACAATTGAAATTGTAGGGAACTACAGTGAAGAGAAGTCATTCTAAGGGAGAAGACTTGTGAATGCTTAGATCTTGAAGTTATGTTTGGTTTTGTTTCGTCGAGTGATATACATTTTGTTGTAGAAAGTGTAATATAACCTGGCATCGGCATAACATATATCATGATAAATCGTTTTGGAGACAATTTAAGGGGGATATGTAGAGGTTATAAAGCTGTTTATGTTCACATTTATGGCATTTAGCAGAGTTCTTATTCAGAGTGATGACCATCAGTGCTTAAGTAGTCTATATCTGTTCTTTATACCTGTAAAGCTACACTAAGATCAACACCTGCTTTTAAACAAGTTACTGCCAGCTTAGTTACACAAACCCTGTGAAGTGTAAAACATCAGAGGTTAATACACACGTAAGGAGAACAGTTAAGCGGGTAAGGGTCCAAGGATATTTTTTAAATATAAAGAAAATTATGTATAGCATAAAAACGAGAGGACTGGTTAGTCACCAAAGTGCTCCTTAAAGAGGTGGGTGTTGTAGACAGCGAGGGACTCCGCAGTTCTGATTACAAAAGGGAGTTCATTCCGCCACTGGGGGGCCAAGACTGAAAAGAACCTTAAGAACAGTGAACAAAATGTAATGTACAGATAGTATGTAGTTCGTTCAGTTCTCCTTTGCCCTCTAACTAATCAATAGCATATTCAGCTCTGCAGCAGTGGAACAGGTGTTTCTTACCTCCTACACCACAGTGGAGGAAAAAAAAAACCTGCACGGGCTAAGTGCTTGAATCAGTGTGAGCATGAAAAAGTCGAATGTTGTCTGAGAGCAAACAGAGAACACTGGACTGCTGTCTGGCAGCTAGGGCAACAAGGGGGGACATCGCACGGCATCCCCCAGAAAAATCTTAACAAGGTTTGTCGTTTAATGGTTTAACTTTTCCAATGATGCATGTAACGCAGGGCAATTATACTAAGTGATTTATTGTACCCAGGCTGCAGTTAAATTTCAAAACATTTCACTACCGCACAATCCGATCCTTGTAAACAAACAGAAAATAAACATTGCCGTATTTTCCCCTCCTGGGCTTTCTGCATTATATTTATGTCAGGCCAGAAGTGCCAAGTAAATCAATCAGCCAGACGCCTGACAGCTAGGAGGTGCCGCTTTAGGTTGAGGTTTAAGTGTGTTTATGGCCAGGACTGGGTCTACACGTTGTCTATTTTTAGGGCAATCCCTGTCCCCCCACAATGCCATCTTGTGTATGACATAGCACTATCGGCAGGCTGGCCCATTAATTTATAGTTTGTTCAATTAACCACACATAGTGGCCAGATGTCAATCTTCAGAGCACAGGAAATTGCACCTCAAGGCTGCTAATATTGCTGCCTTTTCCACTGCGCCATGGACCCCCAAGTAAGGCCCGACTAGTTTTATTGCCCCCCTTTTTCAGAGACGACAACACTTACTTTATCATTTCTCCTGGAGAGCTCTCGTCTCCAGAGGTTTGGGCCAAACAGAACAGCCCCAGTGAAAGAGGGTTTCTTCGAGCCACGTATTTATTTGTTTATTTTGCTGTCATGGTCTATGACTAAGGCTCTGAAAGAACATGCAGTAGTATTCACAGTCTTCGAGGAGGACTGGGCCAGGCAGCGTTCATTTTACCATGACAAATCTATACAACCTAACACAGTCCTGTGTGTTCCAGCCTGCTGCTGAGTATGTTCACTTTCTACCTCACCACCCCCCAAAACTTGTTTGACTTCATAGGCAACCACACTGACACTGGCAGTGACAAGCAGCAGCAATATGCCTTGAGACTTAATTCAAGACTTAACGGTTTTGCAACTGATCAGCCATAATATTAAAAAGAGTGAAGTGAATTGATTAAAATTCATCATCTTGTTTCAGTGGCACCTGTCAAGGGGTAGGATATATTAACAGTCTGGTCCTGAAGTTGAAGCAGGGAAAATGTCTGAGCACTTTTTTCAAGGGCAAATTTGTGATGGCTAGACGACAGGGTCACAGCATCTCCAAAATCGTGGATCTTGTGTGGTTAGTACCTGTCAAAATTGGTTTAAGGAGAATCACTGAACCAGCTAAAGGGTTATGGACATCCAGTACTCACTGATGTATGTGAAGATACTAGCCCGTCTGGTCTGATCCAATCAAAGTGTGTGTCCTGACCCCTGTCCACCTCAAAAGCACCTACAATAGGTATGTAAGCATCAGAACTGGACTACAGAGCAATGTCGGAATGTGGCCTGATCTCCCATTTCCCTTTATATCAGACAGATGGCCTAGTGCATGTGCATCCCCTACCTTAAGAATAGACAACACCAGGATGCTCTATAGGAAGAAGGTGGCATGGTGCTGGCAGTGTGATGCTCTGTGCTTTCGGGAATCCTTGGGTCCTTTTCTTCATCTGGATGTTACTTTAATGCGTTTCACTAAACTAAACATTATTGCAATGTAAACCCCTTCATGGTATTTTCTAACATCATTCAAAAAGTGCCTTTGAAAAACATGACAGATTTCTCAGATATCAAACTAGTGTGTATGGGATTTGATGGACAAAGTAACCCATAGAGGGCTCACATCATAATTACAGGGCTTAAAGTATTTGCTGCTAGCATTTTGGTGCCATTGCCTATCTTCAGATGTCTTGTAAAGCACATAGTTTAACGAGTCGGAGCTGTTTTGACAGCGTGAGGGAGCCTATACAATATTAGGCAAGTGTTTTCATCGGTATGGCGGATCCGTGTATATACAGCTTTTAAGAAAAAATAAGTGATCACTGCAATTTATTTTTAAATCAGCATCTTTATGAGTATAAAGTATCTGTTAAATTACTACACAAGGGCCTTGTTCTGCTAAATGAGGTACTGATTAGTGATCACCTAAATCACACCTTATTTAATAAGAATAATGCTGTAATCGACACTCTCCTCTCACAGTGTGACCAGCCAGGTTGATCAAATACTGCTAGAAGTTTGTTAAAGATAAGTATTGGCATTTTGTTTAAGGCTGAACATGCATCAAAAGAACAATATTTGTATTTGGAAATAAGGAGAAAAATTGTCAGCAGTTTAATACGTGCACTTATTAAAGATAAAACCAGAGAAACTTAACATTATATTTTTCCAGAGCTGTGTAATTTGACATATTCTTTAAGGCCTCTATTTCTCCCATGTCCCGGGTTATCTTTGTATGAGTAATAGCTAGCATGCCAGTTTACCTGATAAAAAAATTACCTAAATAAAAAATTATTAGATAAATATTAATATATTCGTTACATTTGTATTAGTTATACTAGTTTTTGTCTTCTCCAAAATATATTTGTAATGTAACGAATCTATATTTTATGTTAATAGCTGTTATTTGCTCACACATTTTTGTGTTTCATTTCATCATGATACATCAGTGGCAGCCTGTGCTGTGAGTCACAAAGGTTTATTTTAGGCTGAGTGTTCATTAAAAGAAGCCTCCACTGATGTTATGAATATGTACTAAGGCTATTCTGCAAACATTGTCTATTAACTTGTGACCTGTGACCATCTTCACAGTAACATATTATGTGATTCCAACACTTGTATGAAATCCACTATTTGACAGATTTGAACTCGTTGACTGCCTGAGGCAGTTACCAGTTAATGAATAGAAAGTTTGCAGCTTCAAATTGCATTTTAAGCAACAAATGATGGCAGATGCACGTTTCAGTCTGTGGTCAGTTCTGAAGAGAATCAGATTCCTGGATTCCTGAAATGCTTTTAACGTAGCGTGGCAGAGTGTGAGCTGCGCGGACCTCCGAGAAAGTTCCAAAAATCGACTTAGACTTGCTATAAAAGCAAAATAATGCAGGCAGTAGGAGTTTTGGAATCAAACTTGAAACTGTCAGTGAAGTGGGAATTGTATACTGTGTTAAATACAATCTATTTTAACTGAGTAGCTGGAAAAGTTCTGACAGATTTGTTATAAAGAAAAATAAGTCACAGCCTTTTTGATTGGCTACTACGTCTGTCACTATTACCCCTCGAGTGACATGATGTAGCTACATAGCTGTCTGGTTTAACACAAAGCATCTGACATTTCTGTTGACATTTTACAGTTGAAATGCTTCCTTTATTCTTAACCTCAATGCATTTTTCCCTATTTATTTATGTGCGTATTTATTTGCTACATTTAGAATTGTTTTTTTATTTTATGCAAACTATTTATTTATTTTTTGAATAGTGAAAGTAGGAAACTAATTCCTGAATTGTAGATTGGCTGCTTTCATAGCAAAATATCAAGATACTGTTCTGAAATTGTTACAATTTTAGAAATAAAAAATGAATAGATACCAGATTACATAAATGTAGGTGCTGATCTTTGCATTGTTTAAGATGTTGTGTGTTGTGTTCCAGTTGTGAGCCAGGAGAGTCGAGAGGCCCATCTCTCAGCGCTGGTGCAGGAGGCTCAGAGGAGGGCCAGTGAACTCTCTACCCAGGTGATGAGAGAGAGCCTTAGCTTGGAAACTTCTGACAAGGAAAAGCAACTGAAAGCCTGGGAGTGGAGGTGCAAGCTCTACAAACGAATGCGCACTGGTTTTGATCACGCACGTGAGTCAGACCTCCTTTATGAGTGATTCCTGATGATGAATCGTAACTCACCAACTGTCTCACGATCCGCTCTAAATTTCACCTTGTCTTCAGGGCTATTCTGCTTCTTTGATCTTTGACCAAATGGGATGCAATTTGTGTTTGTGAAACTCCTGAGATTTTGCCCATTTCGACCATTTCAGCAAGCATGTTTATAGAAGGTGTCCCTCAGGGAGTCCCTGTCCTGGTTCCGCCCTTTTTCATTTCCTCTCCTACTATGTGCTTTGCTGCTTTTGACTCGAGATGGAAACTGAGAAGTTCTAACCCTTGGCTAGGAAAAACAAAAGAAATACTCCGTTAACTGGGAATTTTAAGTTTGGACAGATGTGTTTTTTACACTTGGTAATCAGTAATGATGTACAACACCTCTATTGTTAAATGTGCTTTATATCAGTCAAAGTACAGGGACAGCAGTTGATTCAATCTTAACACTGACCATACAATTTACTGTCACCTTGGGCAGCTTCTGGGCTAGTGGATTGGGGAATTTCCCCTGCAATCAGAAGGTAGTGGGTGTAAATCCTATCAATGCTAGTGTCATTACCGCGGTTAAGCTTGAGCAAAGTACCGTCTCCTCACACAGCTCCCCGACGGCCTGAGTTGGTGACAGTCCCCACTTGGTGAATAGGTTAAATGCAGAGAAATATGTTTATACGGTTTGCTGCCCTGTGGTGTGTTCACACGTGACTAGAAGGGGCCACTTTAAGAAGATACATTTATCATGATTGTGAACATTGTTGCCCATATCAATATCATTAGTTGGGCAGCTTGTATCTCACATTATTGACATTCTCATTGTTTCCACTTTGAGGTCAAAAAGTACTTTCACTTCCCATGTTCAAGTTAAGTCATAAATGGGGCGTAAATTTAAAGCAGCCTTCTCTCTAGTTTCTGCTCAGTCCCACCTTCATATATTTTCATAGATTTTATGTAAGAGATATGTAATCCTCTTGTCTCGATGTTCCATTTTCAGGTCTTGCCTGTTATGTTTGTTCTCTCCATCTGCGTATCCAATAGTTTTGTAGTTCTTTTGGTCTCTTTGGTTTGTTTAATTTGATATTTTGTCTTTTTTTCTAGATTTCTTTTTCTTGTCTGCATGTTTCATGTTCTATGTAAACAGAATAACTGATGACTGGTTGTTTAGTCTACGCAAGAGTATGGAAAATTATAGACCAGGATGGTTAATATATTCAAGCATGTTATAATGAACATAGTATAATTATGAATGTGATGCAATTCAGAACAATAAAAATATCATACATAAAAACGGAATTAAAAAAACCAAACCTGTATCTCCTGCTTTCCACAAAGGTGCACTAAATCCCAACATCAAACATGCTCATTAGTTTTCTCTATAATTTAGAAATGTCTGCCTTTGGTGACTAATGTTTGATGACTGGGACCTGTTCAGAGCTGAGTGGCTGTAATTAACTACTAATTAAAAAAATACATTATTTTTATTTATTTTTTTTTTCATTTCTACCCTGTCCTGAGATGGACTGGCGACCTGTCTGGGGGGTCTTCTGCCTTTCGCCTCAAGACCATTAGGATAGATTTCAGCACCCCCCACAGACCCTGGTTAAAGAGGGATGGATGGATGTATGGATGGATTGTCATTTCTACATAATATTTGTTTCATCTTATGTTTACATTTGCAATGGATAGTGCTAAATATTTGAGAGGCCTTGCGGTCTGAATTTCCCAGAGAAACCTTGGCAGCGAGTAGTTCTTTTCACTGTCCCCACTGGCCTGGTTGGTAATACACCTCTGATGATATATGTGTTTGTAAACAATAGTCTCACTCTTATTGCCAAGATTTTTTACCGAGTTTCATGCAAAGTGCAAGCAGAGGATTTGGCACAGTTACTGTAGTGTACACAAGCGAAAAAGGAGGAGAACTAAAGCAGGGTGAAATCTGAAACAAATGTCAGTTCATTCTCATCTTAATGATTAAAATGACAAAGGACCAACCATCAGCTTTTTTGTTGTCCCAATCAATTTAAAAAAATCTACAAAGTATTTTTTATCCTGAAACTTCACTAAAAGAGCAAGTTGTGATTAAACCAGGGAATAATTTAATTTTATATATGACCAGAAAGGATTTTTGGTCAATTTTTACTATAAAGGAAATGAGATTTTTCATTTGCTCTGAAAAACAATCTTCCACATAATGTGAAAATACATTCTTCAAAAAATCTAGTATGTGCAGTCCGAGCCAAGAACAATTTTTAAGAGTTCTCTCAAACTGAAAGAACTGAGAAGCAGTGAGTGGCAGGGCAGCATATTGGTAGATGCTAAAGAATGAAGTGTGATGATGAACATTATTTCAGAAACATTTTGCTGTGTAGAGGCTGTAATACACACATGCCTACACATTCCCGGTCCTGTGGTGTAGTGATTTGTCCTGTCTGGCGATCTGCATATCATTGACCCCAAAGATTATCCACCCATGTAATTGTGATTTCATTTGTGTGCTGTAGTTCATTTGAAGTTGTGGGTATAAGCAATTGGCTTCCAAGTGTTAATACCATGTTCTCTCACTACCCAGGAACAATCAATTTCTCTCAAATGGCCCATGACTGCATGGAACAGATTCCCGGCAGGCCGAGTGCTTGTTCTACCTGCTACTTTTGTGGTCTTGCCTGTATAAAGATCTTCCAAAGCAGCTATTTCAAATCAGCTACGCTGCGGACACTCTAATAGATCATACTGCTGAAAGATTTTCCAATCCTCACGGGAGGCTGTGAAAAGGGGTTCAGAGTGGGGCAGTTAGTGGTGCTGTGTGTCTGGTGTTACAAATAGCTCAGTGAATACAGCCAGGAGGAAACCACACCAGGGATTAAGGTGCTGACAAAAGAAAGAGAAGTCCCTAATGCACTCAGTGTTGAGGTTGCCCTCAAAATCACTTAAGCGGAGATCATGTTTGTCATTTTGAATCAGTATCACTGAATGAGCAGGTTATCACAGCTAAAGTGCACTGAAATGAGACCTCTGAAGAAGCAGTTCATTGAAGAGGTGTTCTTGTCACAACCTATTTTGGCAAAAGAAACACTGCAAATAAGTGAATGAATAGCAAACAGGTTTTTATCTCGTCATGAAATTGGTGGATGGGAGAAAACAGCCAGTAGACATAAATGACTGCAGTTTTTTTCCACAGACTTTATCTAATTTTGCTTCTCTATAAATAGGCTTCCCTTTATTTGCATAGTAATAGTAATTCAGTGATGATGAGTTTCGGTGGCTCTTGTGAGTGCAAGTAAAGACAAGAATTAATCCTGACTGGGATCCGTTCACCGCAAATTCAGTCCAGAAGCAGTACAGTTGTTTGCATTAGTCTCAAATGTGGCTGTAGATTGGGATCAAATTCATAGTGTATTTGTTTGAGCAAACCTAGGAAAGCCAAAAAGGCACTGAAGAACAGATCATTAACTTTAAGTTGTGTTATGTTTGGCCTGTAATCCATGTGGCCTCATTAATGGCCTCATTTTCCTGTTGTCATGAGTTGCTGCCTTTGCAAATTAATATTTTTTTATATGTTTTCATTTCCATATTAACTCTTGTTGCTACATAGAAACGAGAAACGTAGAACAGCATTATGTATTTTAATGAACTGCATTAACTGAATCATCAAAATCCAATCAAACATGTAAAATGCGTACATACCGATCTGTTTTGGTTGGAAGAAAAGACAAACTATGGTTGCACCATGACATTGGCAGATAATTGTCACTGACCAATACTTCATACAATACTTGGTGACACATTGATTGTACTGATGAGGAGCAGAAAGTGTTTTTTTTTGTAGTAATAAAGCAGATAGATTCAGCCCTAGTAAATATCTGTTTATCAGCAGTTGTATCAGAATTTTACACATGAAATCTGACTAACGAAGACCAACATTTCAGCTGACTTAATCATTTGATTATAGAATGTCAAACCCTTGGTAAAGTTTTACTTTAGTATTTTGCTTCTGCACCCATTGCTAAAATTAGACAGGTTTCTTTTACAGCAGTTTCATATCTGACCCTGTATCTTGTTTTCACAGAGGTCCCAGAGGCTCCGACAGCTGTGCGCCTAACCGTGTCCAGCAGCACGTCTCTCACCGTCACCTTTCAGGAGCCGACCAGCATCAACTCAGCTGTGGTCACCAAATACAAAGGTGAGAACTCCCTGAGCCTGTAGCACAAACATTCATCAGTGATAAGCTGTAAACAAGTCCCACTCCTGCTACATTGAATATAGCAATGATTATAATAAGTAGTTGTCTCCACTCGTGCCTCACTTTCAAATACCCAGAATATGCTTATCTGCATGAATTGTGGATTTTTTTTTAATTAAAATTTAAAAAATAGCAATGATTATAATAAGTAGTTGTCTTTACTTGTGCCTCACTTTTAAATACCCAGAATATGCTTATCTGCATGAATTGTGTATTTTTTTCAATTATAATTCCAAAAAATTATATATATATATATATATCACAGCTCTCTCAGCCGTTTTCTCATCAATACATCATGTAAAGCATTAATTCAGCCAGAGGGTGTCGCTAACACTAAAGCTCCCCCATAGGCTACTCTAGAAGAAGAAAACTGAATTTTACCGTGCGGCATGAACAAGGCAGAGACCTAAGGCTAGTAAAAGTTCCATATGGGACTTGTTTACGTTAAATGGCAATAAATTTCAGTGCAAACTGTGTCATATGGAGCTAGCATACCACAGATCAACCACTACCATGCACAGTCATCAGTCAGCCGTTTCACCGGATTTAGCCTAGGCAGTTCTAAATGTGGTTAATGATGCATTTTTAAAATTGAGATAGTCTAGAATATAGTTTAATAGACGAGTTGCTCTTGTTCATTTACTGCACTGTGATTAGGAAAAGTTTGTGTCTTGTGATTAAATAGTTTGTAAAATATAACTTTTTCACCCTCTCTGTTGTCATGGGTTTGTGCGCATGCACACATGCGTGTGGGCAGGGGGCGTCGATTTTAGAAAGATTTTCGTATAGGTCTCCTCGGTTTTCAAATAGTGTTTTTCCCAAAAATCAGATCCCTAGTGTGTGTGTGTGATTTGCCCTCACATGTTTTCTGGTGTGGTTTGTGTTTCTGGCAGTGGAGTGGAGTTGTCTACAGGACTTCTCTTTATTGGCTGGAGAACTGATCCTTGAGAATCTAATATCTCTGAGGTGCACAATAGCAGGTCTTACTACAGTAAGTACCAACAGCCATACAGGCTCCCCTTGAATGTTGCTTTGGTTTTCCTGTTTCTGTTTCCTTTGTGTATCCTGCTGGTTATATATCTAAAAGAACTAATTTCCTAAATTATAATCAGCTTAATAAATGAAAAAGATACAGAGAAAATATTACAGAGTTTAAATAACAGCTGTTGGATTTAAGACAAGGTTTAATTATGACTGTAATAATATCATATTTAAATATTTTAAAGTATGTCATCAGTCAAAAAATTTAAACCTCTGCCAGGTACAATAAATAACAGTTTGTAGCTTGTTACATTGGTATCTGTCAAGAGATGAGATTTATTAGGCACTAAGTGAATAGTTTGTTCCTGATTTTGATGTGCTTGATGCAGGAAAAACAGCTGGGGTTGCTGTATAGTGGATGGTATCACAAATGCTAAGAACAAATGGTGAAATGTCAAGAGATTCATTATTAATTATTGATATGCGTGGGGAATGGAGGCTATCTGATCTACCTTATTTCCACAGAGGCGCTTCTGTGGATCAATTGGCTGGATAAGATAATAATTCAAATTCAGATTGAAATTCAAAATACTTTAAACACACAGGTATTTTGTCCAGGGCAGATAGAAGAAGGTAGCCTAGTATAGTCTGATGTATCATCAGATAATCTTCTTTTACATCATGTTGCTGAACTGAGATTCCACCACGATGCACAGTGGGAAGTCAGTAGAGCGTGTGATGCTCAGGGCAATGTTCTGCTTGGAAATCGTGTGTCCTACATTCATGTGGATGCTTCTTGGACACATACCACCCACATAAACCTTGTTTTAGACCAATTACACCCCTTCATGATAAGTATAAGTGGACCCTGTCAAAATTGTTCAGGAATTGTTTGAGGAACAAGACAAAGAGCTGAAGTTGTTGACTTGGCCTCCAAGTTGCCCATATTACTGTTTGATTGAGTATCTGTGGGATGTGCTAGACAAACTAGTCTGATCTATGGAGACCCCACCTCACAGCTTAAAGGATCTACTACTAACAGCATGGTGCAGAAACAACAGCATACCTTCAGGTCTTTTGGAGTAAATGAATGTCTAGGTCTGGTGGCATAAGGAGGACCTACACAATATTTAGCAGTTGGTCATTATATAATAGCTAATATGCATGAATAATATGTGTTTGTTTGTGTGTGAGCGTGAATTGCAATTTGTTACAATAATTTGCACCAACTTCATTGCAGTGCTTCTGCGTGTCCTTCTCGGCTTCTTATAGGGTCGTCAGTACCATGTTCGTGTATCTGCCTACAACATGAAGGGTTGGGGACCATCACAGCTCTCTCAGCCGCCCTGCGCTGTTCCGTCCAGTAAGTTAATATTTTTTCACCCACACTGCTACACAAATACTATGCACAGCAATTATTGTGTAGATCTGTCCACAACAATCTTCCCCGACAAATGGAACATTCTTGAAGCTTTAGACTACATTTATGTGTGCAATTCAATCGAAAGAAAGGTCGGTTGAAAAGATGGATGTTTGTAGAATCTGTGCCTTGAATTGACTGTCACGACTCCTGTCACATCCTGCCTTGGCTATTTTCTGTGTCTGGCCTTGAGGTGCCTCCTCAAAAGCAGTCCAGTGAAAGACAGGCGAGTTCAGCATATAATAAATCCATAATTAGAACAGGGCTGGGATTTAGCTGTGAAAATTGTCTTTTTTTTTCTTTAAGCCGCTGATGTTCATCTTACAATCTCTTTATTTATTCTCATGTTTTTTATTGTTAAATGTCTGTAAAACGTGATGTGCAGCTCTGTCATAGAAAAAAGAGGGTTTAATGCTGTTTGCATTGCGCATATGTGTGCTCATTTGTCTTCTAAAGTGTTGTTTTTTAAACCGTGGGTCGCAAATCTCAAGTGGCTCATTGAGGTTTAAACGTGGCTTGGCAAATCTAATTTGGGAGTCTGATGTTTTATGTTCACATTCATTTGTCGTGAAGCCTCAGTCTACATGGAGTCAAATCATTCCGCTTCACTGAGAACAAATAAGGATTGTTCTCCTGCATGTCGAAGAACAGCAAAAAAATTGAATACCATTATGATGGGTTTGAAATAGAAGAACTAGCATTTTACATCCAGCTATGTGACACATTCTGACAACTAACTAACCAATAAGCTTTTCAGCATGAATATTTCAGCTCACTGTAAAATGTAACTACATTTAAATTTCCTGTATTTGCCATAACCTGAAACAAAGTCAGTAATGCTTTTAGTCCAGTTGCCTGATAGAGAGTTTAAAAGATCACACAAGGAAAGCAGATCGGGTGTTTTTAGCAGAAGCAATGACATCTTGCTTTTACTGTTTGTAGTAGTTTCCAGCATCCATTTTGATCATTTAATACTGGAATTCTTGCATTCCGGGCATTGAGGCATATTGTGTGACTAAGTATGCAGTCACTGTACTTAAACTGAACTGATTGTTTCTGAATAATTTCTATAAAAAACAAATCTTATCAAATATTTAAAGGATTTTGAGGGCTATGCTTTTCATGGAATAGGCGCATAACTCACTCACTCACATTTAGGTGGTTAATCTTCCTAGCAAGGCGGTGTCATTGCCAGTCAAATGGCTTGTGCTTGTTCATCAGAACAGTATTTTGTGGCAGTGACCCTGTGTATTATACTAAAGGTTTGATATGAATGTTTCTGTGTATTCTAGACTGGAAAGAGTGCGATGGTAGAGAGTCGCGGAAGAGGGGGCACATTGAGGCCATGGAGAGGCTGCTCCAGCAGGTCCGAGCCACACACCAACACTACAGCTGTGGAGGTACAAACACATCAGCCCACACACTCCATAACACTTTTTCTCAGGGCACTTTTTACCACTCTCACAACAAAACTATTACTCATATCTTTTTGAAATAGCAACGTTAACCCTTTGAGGAGTTCAAGATGAGCTCTGGGGAGGTTCTGTGTCAAGATTAATTGTTTCCAGATAATCAGTTTAGACTTGATGTTTTGTAAATGGCAATGAAAAAATGATCCCTATTTGTATAAAACTAGAGTGCTAGAGTACATGTATATTCAACACTGTAAAGTGCATGAGGAGTAAAGAAACAGATAAGACAAAATGATCTGTTGAACTTAATGATGCAATTGTTAGGTAATCAAAATAGGAGCATATGCTTGTGACCAGTTACCTTAGTACTCTGATAATATAGAGCATTCACACTTTAAACTATGTTTTCAGAACGTATTACATAAAATCTTTTTAAAACACAAAGAAAATGATCCTTTCTTTTCTTTTGATTTCTTGCAAACTCCCTGGGCTACATGAGGGCTGCTTCTTCTTGCTGTGGGGGAAGCCAGGTTCATTTATACTGGGACAATTAGTTATAAGTAAAACAGACCTGACAGCAAATCTTTTTCTTAACTATCTATGAAAAGTTAGTCAGGACAGGGGAAAAAACCCAGGGCCAGTGCACTGCAGTTTCAAATCTATCAAAAAGATTAAAAACGACAGACATGGAGAGTTTTGTTTCGACAGTGACGATATGCATGTCTTGCTCTGTTAGTGTGTCTCTTTTTCTCTGTTGGTGAGGTGAATGGTAATTTGTATGGTTCCAGGCTGGGATTCTTTTAGGTTTTGTGTCCATAACCCCTGAGATGTAAGGCTTAGAGACAAAGCTCCTTCATTATTGTTCAAATCTGAAAGATTATTCAACATATAATCAACATATTGTTTATCAAATTTTCACGTATTTGATATTTCCCAACTTTCAGGCTCCTGTGAATGTTTTTGAATTCTGAGTGAATAAAGTATTTGAGTAGGATTTTTCCAAATGATTGACAGGTTAGTTTTCCAAACCTAAAGCCAAAGCAGCTGAAGGCTTAAGCAGGTTTGATTGCTGATGAAAACTGACATCACAACTAATGGGTCACATGTGATATATGACATTATTCTAAAGGCCATGCTTTTGTCAGTTGTTTGTTCTTTGCATATTATATAAACAAAAATAAAGATAAAAACAGCTTTCTATTTAAAATGTAATTGAATTGCATACATAGTGCTGTGTTCTTATATTTTTGCTGGACTATGTATATAATGTATTCAGTGATTTAATATATTTACTACATCAATGGCATTTTATTATGATATTAGCTACTCTTTTCTGAAATGGTGATAAGCTATTGGCAATGGTACATTTTGGATGAGAAATAAGAAAATGGAAAATAAGCCAACGAGTTTGACTCTAGCTGGTATAGAGTACGCATTTAACAAAATGATAATGCCAAAAGCCCTGTGGAGCAATACCTTTTAAAGAAGCAATTTTTCTGGTAAATGAGATGTGCAGGAACCTTTTTTTAAGAGTGTAAGTACCTGGGTGTAGTTTTAATAGTTATTATTGTATCATTGCCGCTCTCCCACGCTGTTCCAGAAATTGCTGGCTGTGAATGTTTGAAACAGACACACGTCCTTCTTCTTGTGCTTTTGATTCTGCTGCGGATATAAAAGTCTAACATCAGCATGAGACGCTCAGATGGTGAATGCAGAAATAACGTCATGCTCATCAACTGTGTTTTTCAACCAGCTTGTAGCTTTTGTGTCAGCCCTCGTTTCTTCTCTCTCTTTATTGTGTTTTTCATCTCTTCTTTATAGCCCTCATAAGGCTCTTTCTCTCTCTTTCTCTCTCTCTCAGTCTCTCTGTCTCTGTCTCTCTCCCTCCCCCTCTCTCTCTCCCTCCACCCTCTTTTCTTCTGTTTTCTCTGCCTACCCACCAGGGCTGTTTTCTCCTTGAGTCTTATTCTCGTCTTGCTTTAAGCCCACACTTCTTCCAGTAGATTAACTCTGTATTAAAGTGGAGAAATGAAGCGTGGTAAAAAATGTTTTTACTCCACTAAAGACTATCCAGAGCAGTGTGAATGCTCCCTCTCTCAGGCTCCCCCCCAACACCCTCCTCAGGACCTGCCAGGAGACAGGAGCAGGGGCGCTGGGGAATTATGTACATAAATAATCTTTTAATACATTTATCCATTTTGGATTCCATGCATTTATGGGCCGAGCGTGTTGCTGGTATACTGTAGCTTTGTAAATCACAGGGCCGGAGTGCAAACACCTCTGCAGATCAGGGCAGGCCGGCCGTAGCGCGGCCGCTATACGTGAAGAGCGGAGCGTCAGCTTTGGCCCGCGGCCCACTCCCTAATCCAGGAGCTGGCTAGAGGGGCATAGAGGAGTGTTGTTCACTGTGCTGACAGTAGCTCAGTGCTCACAAACACCAGCTTCATTAGGCAGTTATGCGCGCCGCCACTGGCGGGAGGAGAGAGAGAAAAAAGTCTGTATCACTCATCTGTTTATGAGTCAACACATGAGTCAATGATGTCAAGAGGGTGGGAGGGGGGGAGTCTCGAACGACATTATACTTCACGAGAAGAAAAAGAGTATTTGAGAGTTGTTTTGGATTTTTCTCTGGGAGTTTGGGTTTTTCTCCCTCGCGATTTGTGATGTTTAAGTAGAAAAACAGAACATTGCCTCCCACTCTGTCTAACAGAACCCCCCCTTCTTACATTCATTACTTCAAGAAGAATTAAGCTTTTTAGAGTGCTCTGATTTTGAGTGCTCGAGACATAGTACTCTCTCACGTCTGTTTGTGTCTCGCTGAGCGTGTGTGTGTGTGTGTGTGTGTGTGTGTGTGTGTGTGTGTGCATGCGTGTGTGTGTTCCGTACGCTCAAGCACACATGCTGGCAGGGGCGATGTATTTACCTAGTTTATTTTTGGAGAGACGGTGTTCGAAAATAAATCTGCAAAATTAATCAGCTCTGGTACAATGCCACCACTATAAAAACCATGGCAAAAAAACGCTGCTCATTTAAGGGAAGGTTATCTTAATTTATGATGTGTATATGTGGAGCTGAGAGGGTGCTCACAGACCGAGGGGTGTGTGTGTGCTACACACAGCTCTCTGTGTTCCTGCATGAGACACAGCGACACCCACACAGACACACAGACACACACACACTCACGCACACACACACACACACACACACACTCACGCACACCACCTCAGCTCCACTTCTCTTGCAGACTATGTAAGCTGCTTCTGTGAGTGGGGGTCTGGAAAGTCTTGCTCGGACCATTATAGATGAGCTCGCTAGCTTCGCATATGTTGAAAAGGCTATGTTGACCTTCACTAAATTACTTAGAAAATGGAGAATGCTACCAGCACTCCTCCCCTGCATCTCTCTTACACACTCCCACTCTCTTTCACTCTCACTCACCTCATTTCATGGTCACACTCGGTGCGCGCAGCAGACAGATGGATTGCCAAGTCATTAATCAAAGGTGATCCATTTTTTTATTTCCATAAATGAAAAAGCATTTCTTTATTTATTTGGGGTGACAGTTTGGCGGCACAGGAGGCCAATGCACTCATGTCGTATAATCCACTTGTCAAAGTCAGTTAACCTACAGAGCGAGAAATAAATAGAAATTCAGTGGCTGAGTTATCAGCACATGCAGTAGCAGCAGCAGTGATGCTTACTGAAAGCTTCTTCATCCACCAGATCACTGAATCTACGCTTTCTCATACACTGTACACACTGCACAATGCTTCCAGTGTCAGATGGATAGCATGTATTTAGGATGACCAGAGTAGCAAATAGAGCAGTGGTGACACAGGTTACCCCCCTTACGAGAGAGCGGTGTTTTTCGGATGTTACTTAAACTGTAGACATTGATAAGACATTGTGAAAAGTGTAAAACACAAAACTAAAAAAAAATTAATGTGGACATTTTTGCCTTGAAAGTAAAATTATGTATTCAAATTAAGATTGTTTTAGGTTTGAAAAAACTTGTTTTCAAATGAAAAGCTTGTATATACAGTATAGTTTTCTAAATTAATTTTATTAATAAACATTTTGTGTATAGGCACAAACGTGCATTATTACATCACTACAATAAAGGAGTAATATACATTACGATTTTTTTAATACTCACCAATATCACTGGTTATACTAAAAGCATAGTGTTCTGATTTCTTACTCATTCAGATTAATTGGTTAATTTCAGATTAGCAATGTTTAATGATGATTTAATTTGAGAAGTTTTATGAATGTTGTATTTTTTGTGCAGCTAAAAATCATCCTTTGTTACTGAAACTGAATGCATATCCTTTAGGTCTATCATGATCCTAGTCTCTGTTTATATCCTTTATATTAGTTTAACAGTTAATTAGGTAACATGCATTGTAGGTATATATCATTTACATTTATTTCCAATATCACATTTATGCACAACAGCTGGTGTGAGTCTCCTCATTTTCACTGATGCACACATATATTATCTAATTGTTCATGAAGAATAGCTTGCAGAATGTCTATCAGATTCTCTGTTGGTTGAAATTGCAATGTAATCACAAAGTCGGTTATAAAGTTTAAACAGTTGAATTTCAATCAAGGAATTGATTTTCAATCAAGTGTTAAATTACTCATAGAACTAGTGATATAAAACAATTAAAAACTATTTGCCATGTTATTGTATATTGATTATATGAGGAATATTGTTTCAGTTTAGACAGTAGACTCACCATTGGCCCTTTCTGTGAGCACATTCTGTTAACTGGATACTGCTACCAGTTGTTGAGTTAAAAGGACAGGACTCTTCTGGGGCTCATAAGACACAGAGGGGGCTAATAGGAGTTTTTCAACTTCAAGTTTGCCCCCTCCTCCACCCCCTTCCGTGGAGACAGAGAGACTAGAGCTGGCGTGATTACTCTCCTGGTGACTGGGTTTTTCTAATGGTCACTTGCACGTTGTAAACAGCTTCTCAGCCACACGAATTGTTCCGTCTGCCCTGCTGTTTACACGGGGGGCAATTACGTGACGCTTAATTTCATGAAAACAGGGTCGTCTGAAGATAGGCATCACTGGAAGGCGCACTGATATGGCTGCATTTGAAGCAGGAGATACGCAGCTAAAAAGCTGTAGATAACTCTCATGTCGGTGCCGTGACCCTCCTGACCCTTACACTTTAGCTGCCCTGAGGCACACGCTCACACGATCCATCTCTGTTTCACCCATTCCTCTGTCCTTATAAAATATGCTCCTTTTCTTGTGCCCTCGTAATCTACATGTTTTCACTGCCAGACATGTTTGTTTTAATGGGGACAAAAACACCAAGTCTGTGACCCGGTCTCTTTAAAAAAAACATTCTTTATTTTCCTCCCTTTTCTGCAAAAAGACACTGCAGCTTACACTCTTAAAAATAATACGTTCCTAAATAGTTCTCAGCTCGGACGGTGGCTCCCAGGGGAAAAAAGTGAAGTAGTGTGGAAT
The DNA here is from genome assembly GCA_037577295.1 of Ladigesia roloffi. NCBI lineage: Eukaryota > Metazoa > Chordata > Actinopteri > Characiformes > Alestidae > Ladigesia > Ladigesia roloffi. Next base: position 31,246,093 of record JBBKCR010000101.1, read on the forward strand.
CTCCGCTTTGTGTGGTGGTTCTCGAAAGTTCTGCCTACTTCCCATCTCATTTACCAAAAAAAATGGTTAGTCCCATCTTTATTTTTAAGCAAGCATTTTGGCTTTTTACGGACACCATAGTCTTCTTTTAGCTGGTGCGGCAGTAAAAGGCATGGCTTCAGCTCATTATGTCCAGTTATTATTTTCGCTATTAGTGTCATATTTGCTACTACTGTCCTGAGTGTGAGCAAACCTTCATCCTCTCTTTCAGACACCTCGAAGCTGCAGAACACCAGTCGCAAGCAGTCTGTCTCCAGGAGCCTGAAACACCTCTTTCATTCCTCCACCAAATTTGTTAAAACTCTCAAAAGGTCAGAATACATTATATGTTTAACTCAGCTCTCACAATGGCATGTGTTACTGCTTTCTGTCATCCTGGGTAATCTCTTACACACTGAGTGTGTCCTCTCGCCCGGGTTTCAGAGGGATCTACATAGCTGCAGTGTTTTATCACAAGGACAGTCTGCTGGTAACTAATGAGGATCAGATTCCCATCGTGGAGGTGGAGGACTCCTACAGCAGCTCCCTCATGCAGGACTTTCTGTGGTTTACCAAGGTATGACAAACACTCCGCCTGACCACTATGCCTGGTTAATGGAGGGAGCAGAATTGCTCTAGTTAAGTAACGGCACATTTGTAAGTATTTTTGTAAACCCTACGTTCTTATGAAAGGGCCGAGACGTCTGTCAAAATATTTTCTGATGGTTTATTCTATCTCATAATGAGCACACTGACCCGAATTATTCTGCACTGTTCCATTGTGCTGTTATTCATTGGATTATTCATCATAATTACATCCCCATTGCCACTACAGTTGGTACACTAAATCTGACTCACTGAAAGTAACTATAGCACTGTGGCAGTTATTGTATTAATCTTTTAAATGACTTTGTTGTATGTGTGCCCTAATATGCATGTTTATTCTACAGCTTTCGTGTATGTGGGAGGATGTCCGGTGGCTCCGGCAGAGCATGGCTATTTCCAACTCGTCCTCCTCCACACTGCAGTCCAGGCAGAAGATGTTGGCCGCCGCTGGCCAGTTGCAGGTCTGCCAGCTCATCATTAGCTTCGCTAGCGTCTTATTAGCCTAATGAGATTCCAGCCTTGCCTAGCACACAAATTGAATTGCGTCTGATAATCCGCAGTGAGAAATTGATAACGTTTCTCCTTGGTGTGTATGAGTGGGCGGCTGTGTAGTTGTGTGTGTGCTTGAGTACAGACTGCATGAAATTGGGCAGTTTTAGTCGCTGGCATCCAGCAGCTTAAGCCATTTGTTTTCGAAGCCACTCATTAAAAGCTCCCCCTTAGCGTGCTGCTACGACCACTTGATCTTCTGTCGACACTATAAACTCACTGAACTCGTAAGAAGACTATTGAATCAGAATCGCAGCATTCTAGAGAACATCCTGTCTTAATCGCCGTCATTCATCTTCCTGTCCACACAGAACCTTCTGGGCACCCACAACTTGGGCCGTGTCCACTACGAGCCCATTAAGGATCGCCATGGCAACGTACTGCTTGTGACAGTAAGGGAGATGGAGAGCCTGTACTCTTTCTTTAACGGGAAGTGGATGCAGGTGTCCAAACTGCAGAGCCAGAGGAAGTCTCTGTCCACCCCAGAGGAACCCTACGCACTAGATATCCTGCTCATCACTATACAGGTAAAAGTAAAGTGGCCCCTTATAGTCACGCAACAACACACCACAGCACTCAGTGTGAACTTCTTTCTCTGCATTTAACCCAGTCACCAAGTGAAGCAGTGGGCTGCCATGCAAGGAGCAGCATGTGAAATTGGTACCTTGCTCAAGGGTAGCTCAGTGGCTTCTGAATAAAAGGGCAACTCCCTGAGCAACAGTCCACCAGCTGCCCTCAGTAGATCTGCTGTGTGGAACTTTGTAGAACTTATATTGCGCGACTAGTTTTGCACAATTCGGTTAATTTTCACGTTTTGAAACATGACGGATGTTTATAGTGGATCACACGTCAGCCTTTCTTGTACGTTATATTACTGCTCGACTTTTTTGTCCCTCAATTAATGGTTTGTATGTTTTAAATTACAAATGAGAGGACTGATGATGTGTTGGGGTTTTTTTAGGATATCCTAGCGTATCGGCGGCGCAGTCAGCACCGGCTCGCTCCAGGCCTGTACCTGGGCTATCTGAAGCTCAGCAGCTCTGTGGACCAGATCAAAGTGCTGGTCCCTCAGCGAACACCCAACATGCTCTGCCACGCCAGGATACGGGAAAACTGGAATGTTTCCAGGTTGGACTCTTCAAATATTTTTATATATTTATTTATATATATATTTGTACTTTCTAAAAGATATACATTGTACAAAACTGGAAAAAAAAAATTAGATAACACTCAACATTAGGACCAAAGTAGGATCATGAATATTTCTTTCTGACTGTTGAGGTTTATTTAAGAGTACTTAAGTTCCTCCATCTCAATAGTTCCGAAAGCAGAAGGAGACATGTTCTGAGATGAATCTCTGTGGGTCTTGGTTTGTAATCAAATGAATAAATGAAACTCTTGTGCGTTATAATGTAATACCTCTCTCCTCCGCAGAACTTTATCTTTTCTGACCATGATTTAGAACAAGTCCTTGAGTTTAATCCAAGCAGCGAAATAGATCACACACACATGATAATTATCTTGCTTTGTGCAGAATATATTGTATTACATGATACACACACGGCGCAAAGCTTTCCATGCGAGCACTTTCCGTATCTGTGGAGAATAAATCCAGTTGTACACCGGTTGTATAATGCGGGAGCCAACAAACGGACATTTCTCATTGGTGTAATGAATAAATGAAGAGAGAGTGTGCCTGTAAAGATGAAATATTGAATATGTTGGAGCTCTGGGTTGTCGTGGAATGCTGCCCTCACCGCAGGCGAACATACTTTCTTGACATGGCCATTTTTTATGAGCAAAACAAAACTCCTGTTTGTTTTTGTTCGGTAAAGGAGCTATTTATTTATTTTCATCTCAGGTCACGACGTTGACCCCGGTAGGTAGGTCCAGACAGGGAGAGCATTATCCTGCCGCTCGGTGTGGTAGTAAAACTAAATTTACTATGGGGCCGGAGCGTGGAAGTCAGCGGGAGGCTCACACAGGATGATGCCCACTCACGGCTCGAGGAAAATCTCTGGAGCAAAGAAATTCTCTTTTTTTCCAACAGCTTACCGCCCAGATACTTATATATCCCAGTGAGCTGGAGTAAAATGCTCTCTATTACAGCATCTGTGGCTTATCAGCTTTTGACTGTGCCAATGTCTTTCTGCTTTGTGTGCAAATTCACCAAATAAGGAAACAGTAGGTAAAATGTGTGTACAGACTTGCATACAAACAGTTTAAACTGCCCAAAGTGAATTAAAAAACAAAAATGACAAGTCATAGCGACTTAGTGTTTTCTTTTAAACTCTTTAATCTTGAGTGTAAACTGCACTTTCTACCTTTTATCTACTATTATTTGTTAGTTATAAGGTTTCTTAATGCTTTTGTCATTGCAGTTATACACAATGTGTTTGGATTTAGGTACAATCGTATTCAAAAGTGTGGTGTGAAAATAAGTGCCTCACAGGCAAGCACTTTTAAACACTTTTAAATGCCCTGTTACCTTTTACAAGCTGAATTTAACAAACTTTGTAGTATCTAAAAATGAAAGCAAATTTGTGCTTCCATTATGTAGTGATGAAAAACACAGTAGCACGTGTGAGCTCCAATTCCATATGCTCAAGCATTTTACTCTGCCCAGCAAGCACATAGACATGTCATAAGAACTCTGGCGGCAGATTTTAACGAGTTAAAGGGGACAACGAATGTGTCAGATGTTAATTTTAATAGAGTAAAAGCTTTTTTAATCTAAAAAAGCAGATTAGATATAAAGATGAAGGCGTCTGATTCTATCTAGACTTCTAAATAGGTAGCATTTCTGTGAGTTTTGATACATTCACCAGAGGGTTGAAGTGCCCTCCTCTCCATGGAGCCCAGCTCAGTATGAGGGTGGCACTAATGGAACTTTCCCACATTTTGTCTCAGAACCAGACGTTCCAACTGAAAATAAGGAGGCGTTTAGTGGTTGATGGCAAACATTTTACTCACTCTGAGTTTTAGCTCTCCATATCAGGAGCTAGCGCGGCTTCCCTGGCTGCCTACTGGCTCCTGGAAACTCCAACATCACGTAATGGGAGCGTGGAGTGGTACACTCTACCCCGGGCGCCTCAGCAGTGGGTGATGTGTTGCTAGTGTGTTTCTGTGCTAGAGAATGTGCGTGTGTGTGTTTACTGAGCGCCGTCTCTTCCCACCCAGGGATGAGTGGGAATGGCTTCAGACTCTGTCTGGCCCTGAGGAGGTGGAAAGAGCAGATCAGGCGGCAGACTGCCATGCCCCCCTGCTCTTCTGCGAGCTCCAGACAGCCATTAAGAGTTTGCTCCGCCAGATCAATCTACCTCTACACCAGGTACTGTACAGCACACTGCCAGCACTGAAGCTTATTACAGCAGCACAGCAGCCAGGTTAAGAGTAGTTACTCAGATATCACACATGAGCACCCTAACAAAAAAATCAAATGAATAATGATTAACTTTATCGTTTTTACACACTTTACTTTTCACGTTACTTTTTCAAATCATTAAGCATTCATTTTAACACCTTACAGTTTTGTAGCTACGTCTTACTAACACAGGATCTCACAACACTCACATAATACTGCAGATATATACAGATAATACCACAGACATTGATATTCTAGGGGTAACAACATGTTAGTAGTTGTATTTACATAATATAGGCAGAATGCTATTTATGTAAAAATAGGTTTCTGAGGCAAATTACATGCATGAATTTTTTTCCGAATAAATTCATTGCATATGTATTCATGCTTCTGGCTTAGATGTGCAATTATAGTGCAAAATACATAACATAGACAAATGAGGTAAAGATTTTTAAACTTTCAAAAAGTTCAAAGTGTTCAAAGTCATTAAAGCATCTCAGTAAAAAAAATTATCAAAGAAAAATCGAATCCATCGAGGTTCAAGAGTCCAAAGTGGTTCTTCTGTAATTTATTAAAACAGGAAAGAGCATATTATAGGCACAGTTTAATCTTCAGGATATTATTCGGAGTCTGTTGTGTTAAATTAAATCATGAAACTCATGTTCATGAGCATACGTTTTAATGATCTAAACTTCTAAAGTCTTGACTTTGTCTTTTTTTGTTGACCACCAGGCATGTGTGGTGTGCCATTGTTTCCCTTTGACAGTAATGTGTGTGTGTGTCTGTCTGTCTGTCTCTTGTGCAGGCCAAGCACTTCCGTCTCTACACACAGGAGGTGCTAGAGCTGGGTCACAATGTGTCCTTTCTTCTGCTGCTGCCTGCCTCAGACGACGTGTGCACTGCCCCGGGCCAGGCCAATCCCTACACACCCCACTCGGGGTTCCTCAACCTCCCTCTTCAAATGTTTGAGCTCGGTACACTGGCTTCTGTTTCAGCCCCTACAATATTAGCTCAGTTGGCCTTATAAAGTCCACAGATTCCTTACCCCCACCGTCTCCTCTGCCCCCAATCACGCTCCCAGTGGAGCTTCAGTAAATCACACTGACCAACACAGCGGCAGGAGAGCCGTCTACTCTGCGGCTGGCCAAACACCCCCTCCTGCTCCAGACTGTGTTAAAATGAGGAAAGGTTAAACGAGAAATCGATATCATAATTGAACAGAATCTGTGTAAATAATAACCGATCACTTTTCCATCTGAATTGCTGATATTGTTTTGTTGCGAACAACCAAATCCTGTTTATATGCATAACCACGCTTATAATTTAGAATGCTCCTTTGCTTGTCGGGGGGACGGGATGTCATTTGGAAAGTTTTGAACTTTCAAATTTGGAATTTGATACCATGGAGTCGTTTCGGTCTAACCGGCAGACACTTATAAACCACCCACAGAATTCCATTAAAAGCAGCACCGATGGCAAGAATTGTCAGTGTTCAGGGGAAAATAATGATAGCCTTTCAAGGTACTTGAGTGTTCTGTAAATAATTCAGATGGATCCTGGCTTTACACAGCATAAAACCAACCAAATAAACTCGGGAGTCTTAAGAAGCCAGCTATTATGTATTACAGCTATAATGAGATACTGTATAACTTCTCCCTTTCCTGTCTCCGTATGTCTGCATGTAGTTCACTTCTGCGCATATAAGGAGAAGTTTATCGGCCTGTACTGCCGCCTGTCCTCTGTGCTGGACCTGGACGCCTTGATAACTCAGCAGGCTTTAAGAGAGGCCATTACCGACACTGAACTGACGACTGCCAAACAGAGACACCAGCACATACTGGACTTTATTCAGGTATTTATTGGGTGTTTAGTATTATAGACTCAACCTTCACGTCCTCGAGTTGTCGCTACACTGCCCTTCTATTTCTTTCATCAGTCTATCACATGTTCGTGATATCAAGGCCAAAAATGAAACTTGATAATGTGCTACACAGTTGGGATGTTTTTTATGCATATTCCCAGACAGACTGAAGTGTGTGAAACGTCAGACTACAAAAACAACTTAAGCTAATAATCCAATTAGAATAGTTTATTGATGTCATAAAGTATAACTACTAGACATATAAACTGTAAAATGGCTTGTTTTTCTAGTTTGAAATTTCAATACCAGCTTAGCTGAGTCTTACAACAGGACTTGAAAGAGAGCTGTCTGTTCAGAGCGCTGGGTTGAAATAATCCCTCTTCGCCACCACGGTCTGGACTATTAATTGAGATTGACCACAAAACCACAAGAGTGTTTGTGTGATGTCGGGTCCAAGAGGCTGTGGAAAAAAGCGGCACTCTGACCGCAGATTACACACAGCCTAAGAGTGATGAGGGGAGAAACAGAATACCAATCAATGCGAGTGACTGCGTGGCTGTGTGTGGCTACGCAATGTGGCATCAATTAGCCAGAAAATTTTAATGTTCCACCGAGAAGCATGCAAAAAAGGGCCACGTCCGTCAAAATGGCACGTTGGTGGAAAGCGCTTAAGGGCCCTCTCTTGTGTGAGAGGCAAAGTTTTCCACTGTGAGGTCCTGTCAAGGAACTAAGGCAGACAGACCGCAAAACATGCATTTTAAACACATGCGGCAAGTAGCGTCATTCAGGGATGAAGCCTCTGTGACACAAAATACTCTTAAGTAAGCGTTCACTTGGGGCAGGTACAGTATGTTATCTAGACCTAATTCAAGTGAATTTTTATTGCATCTCACACCCACGCCCAACGTTTAAATACGTTTTGTGGCCTCCAAACTTCAAATAAGAAAAACTGTTTATGTGTAGACTAATGTCTTAAGCTTAAAGTCTTAGAAAGGTTCATGTTAGGAATGGAATTTTTAAGAAATTAAAAGAAAGGTCCTTATTTCAAGTAGCACAAGAGCGATGCTCATGATCAAATAGCGCCCAGACGTCACCATCTTTGAGTGCTTTTCACCGATTTGTTGCAGTACCTCCAAGCCAACAACATCAAAATGAACACTGAATTGCCCTCACTTGCAAGTGAAAGCAACCCCTTCTATATTATTTCACTTGTCATACTGCAGTCCCTCCTTTGTCATTAGCTCCAGCATACTTTCCAAAGGAGTCATCCTTTGGTGTCAACCCTCATTCCCATAAGTTGGATCTCACATGGCATTTGCTAGAAGGAGCTCAAATTGCTACGCTTTTTTTTTTTTTCGTCTACCCTGCCTCATTTTTTTCCCTGCATTTTCCCCTCCTGTGTGAAATGAGCCCCTTGTAAATACAATTGCATAGTAAGTTTCAAGAATGGAAAATATGAAAGTGGGAATTGAGGAGATTCACTATGTGGAAGTCAACAGCTCTGAGTGAAAACACACTCTACTTCTCACTTTATTTCAGCACAAACTGGGAGTTCGTCTGAAGTCTGGAAATTCTAAAGAGCTATTCTATTCTGAGCCACTCAAATTAGACAAGGAGACTGCTGGAACAATATGAAATTGTGATATTACTTATTATAAGATGTGGTGGCATGTTAATCCTTTGCTCTGTTGACTCTTGGAGTGCCTGAAGTTTCAGTCTGCTGCATTTTGACACAAGACAGCATATTGGCTGGCACAGCTCAGCAAATGATGTACAGCTGCACCTATGTGGAACAGATTGGTTCTGAACTGACAATTTGCACTTAATCAAATTAGTCCCTTTCAAAGTAGCAGATGTCTCTCTTGGAGTCAATTAATAAATTGAAGCTGTTATCAAAACTGGAGTAGCTGGATGGATCTTTGGTTTTATTAACAACGCTGTTATCTGTGCTGTTTTAATAGCAAATGGATGAGATGTGGCGAGATATTCGGTGGATAACTGATGCCCTGCAGTATGCCCGATACAAGCACCCTCTGGGTGGGGTTCCCATCACCTGGCTGGTGGATGCGACTGAAGAGCCAGTAGCTCAGAAGAATGACTCCACCTCTTCAACCACAGACTACCTGCCAACACCCTCTCCCTCTCCTGAGATGAGGAGAAGAAAGGCTACAAGCGGTAAACATTAGTTATAGTATAAACAACTTAAAGGTTTTACATTTTACGTTTTAATGATGCAACTAGAAATTTTACACTTTCATTTACTAGTGATGGGTTTTTTTAAATATAAAACCCGCCAAACTTTAGCAATTTTTGACTATGAATTCAGTGTGAAAGAATATAGCACCAAAATATATTAGCGCAAATAGTGATATCCACCACTTGAAAGCAGATTCTTAATCAGATTCTGTAAGCTTAGAGATGTGTCACATGTACCAAAAACAATAGGGCTTTTTACCTCAGTTCCGCTCGAGCTGCATCTCGGTCGCTGTGCAACCAGTTGTAGTGGTAGGGTAGCGCCGAGCTGAGCCCAGTGGACTGTACCTTTCCTTGTATATATGCAAGTTTTTATATTAATATCATAAATGAACGATTATTCGACT
>JBBKCR010000101.1:31261221-31272422 GCA_037577295.1 Ladigesia roloffi
GGAGAGACTGAGTGTGTTGGGAGGAGGATGCTGAGAAGAGACTGAGTGTGTTGAGAGGAGGATGCTGAGGAGAGACTGAGTGTGTTGGGAGGAGGATGTTGAGGTAGAAGCTGCAGGGAAGGGAAGAGGAAGGTCTAGTACGAGGTTTATTGATGTGGTGAGGGAGGACATGCAGGCACTTGGTGTAAGAGGGGAAGAGAAGAGGTTAGATGGAGATGGAGATGGAGACAGTTGATCCGCGATCCGTAATCAGGAGCAGCCGAAAGTAGAACAAGTGAATAAGACATGTGGTCACGTCCTGCACGAGCACGCGCCGGCAGAGGGCGAACAACGGCGCATGTTCGAAATGTGCCGCTCAGCTCGATCCTCCACCTGTTTTGGAATAGCCCACCCTCGTGTGCTACGATTGGATAGGAGCTCGAGCAGAAGCATGAAAATACAAACTATTGACCAATCCAGGAACAATAAGAGTGGGAAAAGTAACTGAAAATGGCTGGGGAGTAAAACAGAATACGGGTGACAATAGAAACAACAACAAAATTAATAATATTATGAATAATAATAATATTATTAATAATATCAATAAAATATGGGGGGATAAGAATTACACTGAGTTCACACTGTGTGCTGTGGTTGGTTGGTTCCTACATGATCATAAGGGCACACTTTACTTAAATCAGTGGAATATTGACGGGCAGACAGCAACAACAAACAATTGGCAACGAGAGAATTGTCAGATAAACCTCATGGTAGCCTAATAGACATGGGAAACGAAAAACAAGGGATAGAGGTGGTACAATAACCGAATATAGGTGGGAAAAGAAGAAAACAATAACAGCACTAAACTGAGAGGACAAAGCAAATTGGAATGTGGCAAACAGGACATATTAATGGGGGAAAGGTGTAATACGAAGTATTAAGTAAGAAAACAAGGAATAACGGTATATAGGTGGGGAAATAAGGACACAAAAATAGCAGGAGGGGAACCATTGTGTAATGGGACAAACAGGACATCTGAATGGGAGAAAAGTGGAACACTACTGAAAAAAGTCAAAATATACAAAATAACTGTAATATAGGAGTAAATGGTTCACAGGTGTAAATGAAAATTTGATAAAACAGAATACTGAGAGGGTAATCAGGCAAATATAATTTTAATGGGTAAAATGTGTAATACAAGTTAGAAACCACAAAAATAACGGAATATAGTATTTAATACATACAGTGGAAGGGGGCAAGTAGGAAAATTTGAATGTAAAGCGTAAGACACCAAAGGTATTATAGAAATCCAAAAAAAGCGGAGAACGGGTGGAGAAACCAAAAATAGGACTCCCACTCCTCCCCTCTCCCCCTGCACCCCCGCCCTTCTCCGCCCCCCTCCCCCCCAAAAGAAGGAGGTGCCCCAAAACCCCGAGCAGGGGCTTCCCGTCCCGACCAGGCAGGATAAATCAGACGGAGCGGGTCGCTCGCGCACACTTTTTGGCGAAGGAGCGCGAGAAGAGCATGCAGAGCGTCGGGCGCCCGCGCGCGCGCGCGCACGCAGTAGCCACTGCACGAGCCGCAGCAGCATGATCCCGCGCGCCACTGAGGCCTGCCCCGAGGCTGCCATGCCGCCGCTCCCCCACCTAGCCCCCCGGCCTCGCCTAGGTCCTCAGCAGTGCCCGGCATCACCCGCCAGAGACGGAGACTCCCAGAGCCCGGCGAGCTAGCGCCCAGACCCGAGAGCGCTACGGAGGATTAAGCTGCTACCTGCAGACATACACTACTTACTTAGAAAAGAAAAAGAAGAAAAAAAGAAATCCATAATGGATACGGCCCCTCACTTTCTGTCTCTGTGCGTGCTGCTGTTTTCCCTCGGCCCGCGGATAGAGGAGGGCGCGTGCCAGCCCTACTTCCTCCTCCGCCCCATCCCCAGCGACAGCCTGCCCGTGGTGGAGCTCAAGGAGAACCCGGACCCCGAGCTGGACCCCAAGGAGAGGGACCTGAACGAGACGGAGCTGCGCGCGCTGCTGGGAGCGCACTTCGATGCGCACTTCATGTCCGTGGCCGCGCCGGAGGAGAGGCGCGCCGGCGGAGGGGCGGCGGAGGACTCGGAGACGACGGGGGGCGAGACGGACGCGTCGCGCCTGAGGCCCCCCGGCTCCATGCCCCGGGACATTCGGACCCTGGACTTTGAGCTGCCCAGCTGGAAGAAGCCGAGCAAAAAGATGCGCCGGCGCCTGCAGCTGTGGCTGTGGTCCTACACGTTCTGCCCGGTCGTGTACGCGTGGCAGGACCTGGGCAGCCGCTTCTGGCCGCGCTACGTCAAGGTGGGCAGCTGCACGAGCAAGAGGTCGTGCTCGGTGCCCGAGGGCATGGTGTGCAGGCCGGCCAAGTCGGCACACATCACCATCCTGAGGTGGCGCTGCGTGTCGCGCAAAGCCGGGGGGCTGCGGTGCATGTGGATCCCCGTGCAGTACCCCGTCATCTCGGAGTGCAAGTGCTCCTGTCCCACCTGAGGACTCTGAGGAGGCACTCAAAGCAACTCAACCCATTTCTCTCCCTCTCTGTCTCGCTAGCTCTGTTTCTCTCTCTCACACATGCACTGTCCTGTCCGGTGTAGGAATGTACATGCTATGTATATGTGGTGTCATTTTATAATTTTTATTCTTATTCTTATTATATTATTATTTTTTTTATAACTTGTAAAGAGGTCAGTATTAAGTATAACCAGCGTCTACTGTATTTTTTTTTTCTCTGAGCATAATTTTTTTTTGGTTGTATTTATGGTTGAGAACATTTCGCATTAAAGTGCGTTTATTTGAAGGAATTCCAAGCTTTTTTTTCCATTATTCGGAAAAATAAATAAAAGATTAATAAAGAAATATATGTATATAAATATATATCTAACTTTTATAGACCTCAGATGAAATAAAGCTATAGATTACAGTGTAATTGTTTTGCAGCTCGCTGTGCTGTGAAAGGACGAGGAGACAAAAGAGTAAGCTCATGAAATCATCATGTAAATTAAGAGAAACGTCTATTTATTCTTTATTTCCATGTAGTCGAAAAGTCATTTGAAATAAAACCACTAAAAGGGCATTTTTTTTGTTTTGTTTTTGCTGTTCCTGTTTGTTTTGATGTTTTTGGTTTGTTCCAACATCTTTGTGACATCTGTCTGTTGTGGGAGTTTGTGGAGACTGTAGTTGGGTAGTGGTTGAGCACATGGAAATATACACCTTGAGGGAAAAAACAAGAAAGAAAACCACGTTTCACTCTTTTTTTATTCTCTCTCACATTCTTTGACTTTTTGCCCCCCATCCACACTCTGAAATAGGGCTATTTTTATGGTTAGAACGTCCGATCCTAACTTCAGTTTCTGTCATTTTTAAGAAAAAAGCTTGTAATTTCTGAGAGGCATTAGCTAATAAACAGTCAGCTCTTATCTATAAACAGTCAGCTCTGAACTATAATGGCCATGCTGAGGAGTCTGGTGTATCTGTCAGTCCAGCCTGCCTTAAAGAGACTTATTTTCAAAATTAGGGACAGTTGGAGCCTGATGATTTTAATTCTTACGCCCAAGAAGGAGAGGATCAGTGACTTGGGCCTCTTTTTTTTTTTAGAGACGCCATCCGTCCTCAGACAGTCTGAAGGGTCTTTGTAAAAGGATTAAAAGTTAAAGACCTTCATTTTCAGATTCTTTCATTTAATCTGCGTGGCGCCTGAAACACACACTGGATGGATGATCACATGTAAAAACATTCTCGCTCCGTCTGCTGCCTGAAGTCTATTGGCATGAAAAGAACAACTTGACCTGGGTGAAGAATGAACGCGCTGAAGTGCTTTTCTCTATCGATTAACTTTAAAGCTCCTTATGACAAACCGCGAGAGGACTGCCACGAATTCTTCGAGCCCATTTTCTGTTTGAACAGCACCCTGAAATTAGCTATTAGAGATTAGCATCAAAGCAATTTAAGACTTAAAGCTAATATTAGGCCAAAGATAAGCCCCATTTTGCCTGCCTGCAGATTGAGAAGTGATGAAACTGGGCCGTTGACTGACTTGTTGTGGCTTTTGACGTATTGATGGTAGGCCGAGAGGGTAGTCATAACATGGTCGGGACTCGGTTACATGGCCTACTGCAGTTTTCAAAGCAGACTTGAAATTTCCCCCATGCAGACTGAGAAACACTGGTTCTCTTTGTGGATCTGTTAAGAAAAAAAACTGCTGGTCAGTGTGGTATGCTCTGGTCACATGGGTTACAAACACTCTGGGCTCACTCTGGGACCCCAAAACGATTTTTTATTCACATTCTGCACCACTTATGTTCATATAGGCCTAGCTGGAGATCATTATGGGGAAAGTTGGCTGAAACTGATGAGTGCTGCCTGACGAACAGCAGTGGTCTTCCTTTCTGACCACCCAATAAGCTCATTGGGCTCCAGCATGCTGCTTAACAAGTAACTTCCAGCTCAACCCACCCAACCTATTGACCTTCACTGCCTTATTAGTGATCCATCATTTAAAATATACAGTGATAAACCTTACTAGGCAAGGTTAAGGATCAGTTTGAGCAAAGATGTGCTGATAGACACTCCGGAGCCTCCTCAGTTCTCAGGCCTCCTCTTTTCTGGTGAAATGGGAGAAAGCTCTGTATCATTACACTGCAACATGCCACCCAAGTGCTGGCATCTGTCCAGCATTGCTAACAATCAGGTGTCAAGCGCAGCACCCCAGCCACGAGGAGGGCTTGCTTGGCCACCCACAATTTCACTCTCACCATGCCAGAGCGCTAAAAATCACCGCCTTTAAACTCTCAAATGGGCTTTTCCAAGCCACGCCCTGGCAATAAAACAGATTCTTATTGCTGGTGTTTGTTCCTTGGTAACTAGTCCAAATATCTCCTCTGCTGGAATGTGGGTACCAGTAGTGTGTCTGGCAGGAAAGAGGATCTTCAGAGAAAGGAAACAGAAGTGTCTCATGTTGCCATGTTTGAGTAATCAAAGCCAATGCATTAACTGAAGGCATTTTTTTATTAGAAGATTTATAACTCTCAAACAAATCTTCTGCAATGTCTGGAATGAGATGCTGTCTTGGTGAGCATAGCTTTGAGCATAGCTTTGATTTCCAGGCAGCTGAGTCACCAAACGCAAAGAACCACAGCTTTTGCGTCACAGGGAGCCCTGAACATGTTCCAAGGACAAATGTTAAGGAAGAAAAAGATGAAGGACAGAATGCTATAGTTTCAGTATTTACAAATGAATGTCAAATACATATTTTGTGCTGAAATTCAGCTGGTCCAGTAGCAGGAAAGGAAGATTGATGCAACCAGCAAAACAAAATAGATCCTCCTTCGAGTTGGCACCCTTTGATTTGTCAACAATGTTATTTTATGAGAATGGAATGTATTGTCAGAGTATCGTGTGGGAAAATAATCTTAATTATAGCCTAGATTTGCAGTTAAAGAGATGATGTTGTCAGGAAAAGACATGCATCAACATAAGCCGTAGGCTAAGTTGTTCTTTACTCTAAGAGAAATTCCAAGTAACTTATTTTCCAGCATGTCCCCCTGAGTATATGAACAGAAATAGGTCGTATTGCATGGCAGCTTTGTCGCATATACACGGCTCAGGCCTGTTGTGTGACGGTGAGGTACTTCAGTGTCACGTCAGTGTTGTGTATAATAAGCAGTTTACTTTTCATTGTATATTTGGAAGGGTTTGCAGCGTAGTGATAGAATGGCATTTATACGGTGTCATTTTCGTAATTGTTGGTGCAACAGTTACGTGTGCATGGCCCCCTAGGCTACTGCTTCACTTTGCTGACGTTCATACTGTCACTTCAGTGAAATCTTTTAGCATATCTGAAGGTGTGAGGCACGGGCGCCAGGAGCATTTTTAATGTGGAGAGGTCGCGGTCCGGGGGAGGGGTGCAGGCAGCACTCTACATCTCGCCTGTAGTCCGGGATCAGGAAAAGTCGAGAAGACACGCACTGCTCTCTTCCGGACACACTTTGTGAAGGGCTGCTTTAAAGAGGCTGAGAGTTCACTGCATTTAAGATCCTATCAGGTCCTGTCAGGGCTGTACCGATAGAAACACACGGTCAACCGGCCTGTTGAATGGTGGACACTGCGTTTGTCTTTGGTAAATAATGTGCATGGTAGCCAATTGTTTCCTGACTTTTTCCATGACATTCCATATGTATGAATACATTAAACTCAGCATATAAGTAGAAAATGTGCAGTGTTCCTAGAAAAGGAACATTGAACAAAGCACATTGATGTTCATCACTGGTCCAATACACCTCTAGCCACACAGTACCTAACACATTCTCAAAATATATACAATATACAATGCCATGTAGACTTATGTAACTTATGAGTCACTTAAGTACACTGAGAATTATTCATCATTCTTGCGGGTTTCTCACAGTATGTTAGATTCCTCTCATTCAGAATAAAAAAAGAAGTCAAAGAACGAGAAAGCTTCAAGATCACTGCTAAATAAATACCAAAACATTCACAAACACAACACACAGGACACAATATGCATATCCTGCATGATAAACAAAATATGACACTTATGTCATGCAGAATTAGGTAATTTGCGTTATTACGTTTTATGACTCACACATCAGAGAATCATTCTGTCAGATGTTAAGTGCTAAGGCGACTATAGATCAAATTCAAAATGACACAGAATACAAATTACTAATAGTTTGAGAAGTGATGATGCACTGGCACCTCCAAAACTGATGAAAGGATGGTAAGAGCAAAGTCTGCCTTTGGCGTGTGTACAAGGAAGAATGGGCGGAAGGATATGTGCAGCAGAGTCACGTTTTCACTGTAATTATCAGTTAGAAAACTAGAACATAACAACTGGCAAAATTCATTATAGTTAGGTTTTGTTGCATTATAAAATAAAGTTTCCTGAATTGTCCCCAGCTTAGATGTACATATCTAGAAGAAACATTATAGACGTTTACAATGTTAAACCTAACAAATAGACTTCATGGTCACATTTTATTGAAGATCCATTGAACAGTTCTTGACAGAATCAAAGGGGAGGTCTTCTGTTGGATTGTTCCAAAGAACAATGATTTCTTTTAAGAATGTGTTTGGCCTTCCTAAACATTTTGCATGTCTCTAGATGCCACATTTGGTGACACAGTGTAATGCATCAGGGTCATATATTGCCATAGATAGTAGAAGTGAGTTTGAAATTTCTTTGTATGTCACACTGTTTATGCGAAAAATCATTTTTCATCTGGCACATGATAAGCAGGGGTATATGGAAAAACCCACATCCACCTTTTGTGCTGAGTTAAAGGATTTTTCCCTGATCTTACACTTCCAAAATGCTGTGTAAATATGAAAGCCTTCGGCTGCTTGGGTCAATTGTGGCTTAATCGAACCGCAGGCTTCATCTCCTTTTGTTCTCCCTGGCTTATGGCAGCAGATATTGGCAGCATCCCCCCTGTAATTTTCTCCCAATGGCTAGGCCTGTGTGGGCTATGTGCCATTGTTCCACCTATTCCTCTGTGAACTGGGAAGATCGTTTCTATAGCACTGGCAGGCAGAGGATTTTGTGCTCGGTCAATAACATTCCAGAGAAACGTACAGTACTCCAAAGGTTTGATCTAAAAATCTTTTCATGGAGCCAAGGCAGAGGAAGATCTTTAGGTCCAACGTTTAGTGTCCATGAGCCACTCCCTCGAACATCAAACCGGGACATGAGAGAATCGGCCAGGATCCCGCTAGCCCAGGCTTCCAGTCTTCACTACTGTAACGTAATTCATTGTTTCACAATGCGCTCGTGTAATGAGGCCGGTGGGGAAACAGTGTTTTGTTCGTTTCTGACTGCTAATTAGCATCGATGAAATATTGGAGCACGAAATATTTAATGACTAAGTGAGCAGAGAAATCTCTTGTACATTGAAATGTGTCAGTTGAAAGACCTAAATCGTCCTTCGCTCTATTCCCTGTCCAGCTTCATCAGCGGGGTGATTTAGGAGTTGGAAGGAGAGGCCGTTTGGACGGCGGGACTGGCAGAGGAGACATGGGAACTGTCTGTCCTGCATCGATCGTCTGCAGAGGAGTGAGATCCATCACGTATCGGCCTGTAGCTGTTTGAGGGAGGTTGGACTGGTGTTGAAAGTATTGGCAGACTTGATCCATAATAAATGCACCCAGCAGACTGTGGCGCCACTCTTGTGCATGCGCGTGTGTGTGCATATCTGCCTGTCTGTACCATATGTAACAGTGTGTGTGTGGGTGTCTGTGTGTGCGCGTGGGGGGAGGGGTGTCTGTCTGTGTGTGTGTGGGAATGCAAGTTTCTGCGCCTGCCTACGATCATATAAAATTAGGTGCTTCCACAAGAATGATAGAGCTCTTTCTACAATACCCACATATTCAGACTTATGATTATACATTCTAGGACAGAGCTCTTTTTGCAATGTGTACAGAGGAGTAATAGAAGATGTGAATAGTCATAAAGAACACTGGCACCTCAAGTCTGCGTCGCGCTGCGTTCCAAAACAAACATGTGTCATGTTTTTGATGGATAGAGGCAGTATAAGAATTACTTATCCAAATTTCAAACGATAATATATCTTTTTAATCCCCTTTTTATCCCCCAGTGTATCACAGCCAACAAAACCAATCAAACAGCTCAGCCCTCAGAGCTGCGCTTCTGTGGTTTGTCCCATTGTCCAATTTTTCCCTTGCTTGAAAGCTAAATGCATTTAGTGAACATAATTTAAAAAGATCCCTTGTTCATTTCTCACGCAGTCTCAGCTTTTGGCAAAACGGTGCATGCAGCTAAAATTGCAATTACACACACTGTTGCACAATTACATTACAGAAACACAAATACACCTAATGTAGAAAACTGCATTTTGGTTGGGTTAGGACCAAATACTGTGCTGGAATACGGCCAAAGCCGAAAAAACACGAATGGATAAAGAGTAAACTGCTAAGTAAATGTAAGTGAGTAAGCCAATCGTAGGTTATTCACATCTCAGCTAGTCCTAACCTGGAGCTGACCGTCTTTATAGAGAACTCACTTCTGGAGTTCTTTTGTCCATTGTCCATTATGGCTCCTGCATTTTGATTAAGCTAGAAAAGACGTTAGATGAGGACAAAAAACACAGACCGAACATTTACTGGCTGGCTGTTTTTCTTTGCAGTGCATTGTGCAGTGCATTGAATGTTTTGGTTACTTCACTAAATCTTCAAATAGAGTGATTGACAAGGCATTATTTTGGCAATGGCACCGTAAAGAGAGAAAAAGGGAAGTTAGTACTGAAAAAGGCTTGTTAACAGTAAAAAAAACTATCAAAACAACAAAAAACACTGTAAAATGATCAATTATCAAAACTAGTCTTATGTGCTTTGACAGACACACTATTTTAGTCTGTGATGGTACTACCTGCACAATAGGCAAGGACCTCTGGCATCTGTGCTCATGCTGTTCTCATCAATATCCTTTAGGACATGAATGTGTATTTTCCTCTGCCATCTATACCAGGGACAATGTGCCCTCTAGTGGATCATTAGAGAACATATTGGATGAAGAATTAGACCATTTTTGACTGGCAACCTTTAACTTTCAATTTAGCCAGTGCAATGCCCACCTTTGTGCATAATGTATCTGGTTGAAGTGTATTAGCGAGCGGAAGTTAGAGGAGTCTTATCTTTCTTGTGCTTCTCCAGGCACACCTTCATGAAATATTCAGGAAACATATTTAGGTGCACATTTATGGTACTAAGAGGGCCGTATTTATGGAAGCCTTGAGCCTGCATAAACACAGTTAATGTGATCAGTCAAAAGAGTGCAGAAACCTCCTCTAGCAGCCAATACTTCTCTCTCTGCTTTTGCTCAGATGAAGCACTGCTGCGTGGCCTAATGAGTCAAGTGCATGATGCATCACCGTTTAAGCATGACTGTGAAGCACAGGTCGGATGGTGTATCGTTTAGAAATAGCCCAAGCTTCAGAATAAAAAAGTGATCATTCTGTTCAGACCATGCTGAAAGGGGGCCCTGGCATGTGGGAATCTGATATGGCGACTCAGAACCGAGACGACCATGATGAAAGTTGTAGGAAAAGTCACTGAGGGAACTCTAATTATCTAAAGTGCCAGAGTAAGAAGACTGGAAGTCTCATATTACAGCTGCTGATGTGCCAATCTATAGGCCATAAAATCAGCCTTTTCGAATGGATTATTTGGAAATGCCCAAGTTTGAAAATGTGTTTCTGATTATCCTATTGAGATCCTGGCTGTGTGTGGAAAAGAAGAAAAAAAAAAAAGCCTGGGATTTGAAAGACTTTTTAAACTTCACAGCAGTCACCAGCTAGCAGTATAATTGTGTCTCAATTGAAAAGCATACCTTATGGGCTGCATGAGTATGTTCAGCCACATTAAAGTCTTTTCAAGGACTGCCTGGTACAAAGCATTTTGAGTCATGTGTCCATCATAATAGAAAAAGCAGATTTACAATCTCCTATTGAAGCTGCCCCCCCTTTCCTTATGCATGCAGTAGATATTACCTCCTAAATCTTGCAGCTATGCTAGAGTTATTCCGGCTGGCAAGTGAGGGGCAGGCAGGCGGGCTGCAGAGGAGAGACGTGCACCCACATGTTGGCATGGGGAAAAGTTATCACGGATTAACGCCTTGTTTCAGCTCAAAGGAATGCCTCGCCATAACTGCCTGGGCGGGACGGCAGGGGCGGGACTGGGCTCGCACGCTGGGGATGATGTGGAGGTGTTGAGTCAGTTTTTCCACGGCTTTTCTGCTGGAGAAGAAAGCCTCTCCAGGCCCCGTTGTGCAATGACACCTCACTGACAGGTACGTCTTGGTGTCCGTGGCCAGGCCGCAAAACCACTCAGCCTGACCAGTGGTCAGCTCTGAGTAAATCTGTCGTCACATACCCCTCCAAGGTCTCACCCCAGTGCAAGGCGACACGGTTCTTGTCGGCCCCCGCAGGACAAGGCCCTTGGCAGACATGGCGTTTGACCAAGACCACCAAAGCATCCTGGCCAGGTCCTGTGAAATAGTTCGGATGGTTTCAAACCTCATCTAGACCTACACCAAGAGGCACACAGTTCATGAGATATATGCATTTCCCAGCGAGTAAAACAACATATACACACATGCACACACACACACACACACACACACACACACACACACACACACACACACACACACACACACACACA
>JBBKCR010000101.1:31283813-31294547 GCA_037577295.1 Ladigesia roloffi
CTTCAAACAAACGATGAACGCACATAGATGTGGCGCAGATTATGCGGTGAAAATCCCCCCTTAGCAGACAAAAACAGACTTTTAGAGGCACTACAAACTTTGTTCCTACTGTGAGTTGGGTTAAGTATTAAGTGCATTAAAAAATGTGCGGACCAAGCAACACCATAGGTTCTCCCCTGAGTAGGGCCTTCAATATGAAGGGCCTTCACATGTGTCCAGACCTCTTTAATACATACCACAGGTTTTCAGCTCTGCTCAGATTTGGAGACTGAAAGTCCTATTGCAAAATTGTTATTGTGTTTTCCTGCAACAGCGTCTAGTGGATCCAAATGTGTTTGGGATGATTTACTTTACTGAGAAGTCTACTCACAGCCATATTCCAGTTTGGGCGAAAATCTCATGGTATTAAACAGAATTCATTATGAAACTGATTTTCACCAGAACCTCTGGACTGCCGGCAGCCGCACAGCCCCAAAGCATTTTTGGCTTTGGGTAACAGGTGCTTTTCTCTGCGGTCTCTTTCATTTCTCCAACTGTGATGATGGTGTGCATGATCAAAAATGACAGGGACAGTATGCTCATGAATCCTCCTCCTGGCAAATTGTCAGCAGTCCTGTGCTTTTTCACATTATGCTCTGATTGTACCTAATGATAATTTCAGCTGGCTGCTAATTTTTGTGTACAGGTTCATATTAATTGTTTGATCTGAAGTGACAGCTTTTAGGTTTTGCCCAAGCTGGTGGATGAAAAAGTGATATTACAAGTTTAATCTCTGCTTTTCTACCCCAGGGAAACAAGAAATGTTCACAGACATCAAGGGCATTTCTAGAGTCTAGAAGCAATAAAAATGAACAAATTGTTTGGGTTTATTCAAAACATTCGTTGCAAATAACTTTGCCCCATAATAACTTTGCCCCCATAATAACTTTGCCCCTATATGCATATGTATTTTTATTTTTATTGCATGACTGTAAATGAGGAAAACATTATAAACTGAAATCAAATATACGTGTTTTCTATAATTTACCTTAAGCTTAGTTTGGTAACAGTTTTAAAATGAAATCTGAGATTGACTTCAGTTGATCAGGAGTAAAATAATCTTGTCAGGCCATTTCCAGCAGAAAAAGAAGACTACTCCACTTCTCCATGATGAATAGTCATGTGTGCATCCAAAACATTACCTTCCCAATTGGCAGGTTTTCCACTCACCTGTTAAGAGGGTGAAATGTGTAGGGCTGGTAATGGTGAGATATGGTGGAGTGACATATGTAGCTTTCACCCCATCTTCAGACATCTTGTCCAGATACGGGGTGTCCACATCTCGGTCATAGTCCCATCTGAATCCATCAAAAGAGATAAGCAGCAGCTTGTTCCTCACCCTGGAGCACGACCCTCTGGCTGGGGCAGAGAGAACTGGAGACACTGCAAGCAGCCAAAGACTCAGTTTAAGTAACATGGTCAGAGGAGATCCAGCACACTTACAGCACAGAGAAAACACTCATGATCTGAAGTTCCTTTTCTACACCCCAAGCTATTTGAGTTCACCTTTTGGTTTTATGAGCAGATTATCATGCATTATCACAAAAGCCTTATCTGAGGTTCTGAGGTTAAAGATGTGTAAGCTGTTGCTCAGCATTTTCCCCCAGATTTATAACACAATTCATATAAAATGACACTGAAAAACAAAGACATTTTATAGGTGTATGTATGTGTATGTGTGTGTGGAAATGAGTAAAATAAATCAGAAATACCATTAAATAATGATTTTGTGTATGCTCTTAACCATTTGCAGACTTATTCTTCATGGAAGCCCTTTTCACTCTAGTTACCTTCAAACGTCCAGTATGAATCAATAATTATTTCATTAAATTTAACCAGGTGGTTCTAATGTAATTGCATAGATCCACGCAATATGTTGTGTTATGTATTACCTATCTGGGGTCTCTCTTACAAGAATGGCTGGTTAGATGGCTGGGTCAGACTCTCCAAAATGTCAGGTCTTTTGGGGTGTTCCTCAAATTGGTGGTAAGTAACTACCAGAATTAGAATTGGAAAACTTGATTGATTCCAGAGGAAATGGCTTCACATATAAGCACATACACACTGAGACAGGAACAATATATATATATATATATACACACACACACACACACACACACACACACACATACACACACACACACACACACACACACACACACATACAATAGAATTCTTGGTTAATAAAACTTGCTGTACACACAAATACATGCAGACACACTTGCTATGCTGTACACAAATACTAATTATTAATACTATCCACAAATAGTATGGATAAATATGAGAATGACTAATAACATAAATGGTCATAAGGAGTATGTTATAGCACATTGTAGAATCCAGTAGTATGCAAGTAAGTAGTGATATTTGCATGGTAAAACTATTGTATATAATAAGATTGCACATAATTGATTTTGTGTCTATTAAGAAAATTCAACAGGATTCTGGGCTGTTAGGGCTATTGCACATAAAGATAAGGTTTTGGCACTCGATTGAGAACATTGCATGATATTGCCCATGGTAGATTATTGCATATGATAATGAAATCATGCACGTTTTGATACACATGATAAGGACTTAAAACAAAAGAGGTCCAAGGAAGGACAATCGTTGAACTTACGTCAATGTCATGAATACTGTGTGTGGAGCGTGACATCTAGCTTGACTGTTCTGATCCCACCGATGGGCTACAACAGCACTAATACAAAAACGGCTGAAAACGTTTATGCTGGCTATGGTTCTATCACACTGTGTTTTGGGCTGCCTAGCCACAGACTGGTAAAAGTGCACCTACACCAGGACCTTGAGCATCAATCCTGGACCATGGAGCTATGGAAGAAGGTGGCCTGGTCTGAAGAATGACATTTTCTGGAATGCACCATAAGAAGAGGGTGGGCCGACTGAGGCAGTGTGATACTCTGAGCAACGTTCTACTGGGATGTCTTAGACCCGGCATTCATGTTACTTTGATTCCATCTACCTAAATATTGTGACAACCCAGTACACACTTTAATAGTAATGGTATTCTCTAAAGGTTGTGACCTCTTTCAGTGTACCTGCTGTACAGTGGGACAATGTACACTGCCACAATGCAAATATTGTTCAGAAATGGCTTGAGGAAGCCATGATTTGGCCTCCAAATCCCCACCTTTTACATGCCTGAAGGAGGTGGGCTGAAGGAGAACACAAAACTGGTTTGTCTGATACAGTTGTACCAGAGCAATAGATACTGGAATGTCAGTGTGACTGCTGTGGTACATACACACAAACACACACACACACACACTTAAAAAGTTTAGTTCTATTTTATTCAGGATAGAAACTACAGCAATTCCTCACCATATCTCCCAACACAGTATTACACTTATGGAGAGATTTTCCTACGATCATTCCAAAGAAGCGGACACCTTACTCTAAGTTAACAAAAAAAACTTTCTTGGTTTATGAGGGGAAAAGTGACCTGTGAATTGTTAAAACATTGCAGTCCTGTATTTGTGAGAAAACCCTGCGTTAAAGATCAGGTATAAAATATTTATATACAGATAACCATCGTTTCTAGACACTTCTTGGCCTTCCTACTTTTCCAGTGGAAACTCAGTGACATTTATTGCAGAGTTGAAAATATCAGTGATATGAGGGAGCCGAGAGAAAGAGAAAGGCTGTCCAAGAATGAACACAGACCATTATTATCATAGAGCTCATGCAGCGTAGGTGTCCCTGTGGAGGGCCATTCCAAAAGTCTGAAATGACTGACCTCCCAGCAACTCCGGCATGAAGGTTATGAAGACATTTCAATATATTTTTGACTTTTGCACAGTGATAAAATGTGGATGATTTACCATATCCCGGGAAAGAGTGGCTAGATTTCTTTCATAAGATGAGAATATTATGTGCTGTATTTGATGGTATGTGAAATTTCACCAGTGGGTCAAAAATCTAGTTACATATATCACATTTTTAATAGCCATAAGGAGTTAAAGTATGCCTGTGTCAAACCCTTTGTCCTTCCAGCTCTTAACAGAGCAATAAATAGAACAAAGCACTTTTCTTTTCCAGCTCAAATCCTACAGTGTAAAGATTAGATATGGCCACGACTCTTTAATTTTTTTAACCGAGTTAGAGATAGACTTATCTGTGTTCACATTTCAGTTAACCCAAGTTCCAACAGAGGGTGCTATTCACTTTGGTTAGGACGAAAGACAGAAGACTTGCAATTGGTATCAGATCTTCAAAGTCTTGAAAGAAGTTAGATAAGGCTAGATAAGGAAAAACACTTTCTTATCACACCTCTCTCATGCAATAGGTTATATATGGCTCGTGCTCTTGTGTAAGAGAGCATACAGGACTGGCAGGTCTACACCCTTGAATGCGTTTGCTTTTTAAAACAAATCTTAAGTAACAAATAAATAAAGAATTGAAAGAAAATAGTTGTTATTTTCTGCTATGATATTAAGGTCATAGATAAAGATGAACAGCTTTAAATTGAAGAATCATTCATTTAAAAGTTGATAATGTGTTCCCACAACCCCATTAAAATTACTTAATTTTCAGGACCTGCTTAGACACTGAGAAGAGCTTTAATACCACTACAGGGTTTCTCAAATATTCCTATAAAGGTTTTTAACACAAATGCATAAATAAAACTTTACACTTTCGAATTTACAATGTACTACAGAGTATTTAGTAGGATACTAGGACACTAGAAGTTATTTTTGTTAAATATTACAGATAATTAGAAGTATTATAGAAGGAAAAAAAGTATAGGTCTTGTTGAAGGCCTCGTATTGTAACTCATGCTTACATGTCCCTGCATTAATCTATATATGGCTCATCAGTATTGCAGAGGTCATCCATTCATCTAAAGTACTTAATTAAGAATTCACTGCTCTGAAACACCGCTTTAAACACACAGCCACATTTTCATTATAGTTATATCACTGTCTCAACTGAAAATCCCATGATAATTATGAAAGTTAGGTTTGGACAAATAAACACACAGTACTATTTAATAATTTAATAACTTTTCCCGACAAAGACCGGATTCTACAAATTCTCACATTTTCTCCAGTTTTCTTCAACCAGACTGCGTCCAGCTGTTACACTGCATGCTCTTTAATGGAATTCACTTCATTATTTTTATAAAACCTTGCAGTATATGCGTTTTTGTATCTCAACAAAAAACAAGCATTGCAAAACACATGTTATGAAATATGGCGGTTTAAAAGGATTAATTGCCACTGAGGACGCAAAATCTGCTTTAGAGACGTTAGATATATGAAGAAAGGAACTTTTACCTTTCGCACATGGATTATGTTTTAATTCCTAGTCCGTCTCACGATTTTCTTTTGCTTAAACCATGTCTGTGCAACAGTAACATCAAAGGTAAACTCATAATCCGCAGTGTGAATATGAGCCTGTGGTGGATTTAGACTCCACACTGGGAAATATCAACTTTCAGTGTGATGTTGATAAAGAACTGTTTTGCTTACAATGTCATTAATTACATTTTGAAATTCAAACAGACTATTTGGGTAAAAGTATTTAGACACATCTTTTTTTCAGGGTTTGGACGAGGCCCCTTGCCCCCAGTGAAGGGTGATCTTAATCCTTCAGCAGACCAAGATATTTTAGACCACTCAATTTCTGGATACAGTTTGGGAAAACCCTTTCCCATTCCAGAATGACTGTTGCCAGTCCACAAACCACGTTCCATAAAGACATGGTTGGTTGAGTTTGGTGTGGAAGGACTTGACTGACCCGCACAGAGCCCTGACCTCAAACCCATCCAGCACCTTTGAGATTAACTGAATCGACGATTGAAAGCCACCACGTATTGCTCTACAGAAAAAATGGCCCACAAAATCCCTCAGAAAAAAAATATTGCGAAAAGCCTTACATATTAAAGTCTATGAATTTGAAGGAAGTATAATTAATTTTCCTGTTGGTGTCATGGTCAGGCGTCCAAATAATTTTGTTCATATGGTTCATTTACCAATTACAGGTCAGCTGGTGTGCGGCATGCGAGTTGGAGTTCTGGGCGGACTGTTTCAAAGGAGCGATTCTGTTGATACTTCCCACGTGTCCGAAATTCGTCCTGAAGTCAAGAACGAACTGATTTATCTAGGTTAGTTTCATTCCAATCCATTCTGGAGACCCTATCCTGCAGTACGACCAGTTTAATGGGCGCAATGACCCAACCGTGGAAGGTTTTAGATGAAACTGATAGCCTGCGAGCTAATCCTGATAAAAAAATCTAATAAAACAATCAGCGCATCCGGAACAATATATGGCCAAAAATATTGGGACGCTTTACCATTACACGAACCTCGTCTTTAATGACATTGCATTCAAAACATAGACTTTAAAAAGGCTTTCACAGCCTTGGAAACGGGAATGATTGAAACACATTAATTTAGTAATTAAGCGATGTGTCCCAATACTTTTTTCCTTATTGTATTTGTCGTGATAGACGATGTGTGGGACATTGAGCTTGAAGTAGCCTAACCATGGGGAGGTGTGAGACCCAGGGCGGAGTAAGCAAGCTTCGCTACCGTGGGCTTCTATGCTGAGGAATGACTGGGGTGATTTATATTGAACATTGTTGAACTTTAACAAAGGAGTTTTCTTGATGAAGTCTCGAGGCACACTGGCTGGAATTCTTGTCTTTGTTAACTGGAAAAAAACCTCACACTGGTCTTGGATGTTTTATGGTGAAGTTTCAGTGGAGTCAATCAAATCCTCTTGACAGACATTGTTTGTTTTTGGCCTTGAGAAACGTTCAAGGTGAGCACCTAATCTTTGTGAGGATAAGACATTATCAGAATGAGTACTCATTTGGCTCTTTTATATTCACCAACATAGGTAAGGGCAAATAAAGTGTGTGTGTGTGTGTGTAGTGTAAGAGGGGGGAGATAAAGGGATTGAGAATAGCCTTCTGGCCTTGTTAAACCGTGTGTTGGTTTAATAAGACCACCAGAGTTAAAGTAGTTCAGTGCGCCTATGTATTACCACACACACACATGCGCGCACACAGTGCAGCTGCCATCTGCATAGGGTTTTAGTATTGCATTAAGTGTACTGCAGTTATATTTTCAGTCAAGGAACGGTGTGCTGAGAGTTTGGGTGGATGGTAAATGAAAACTGGACAGAAGGCTGCCTCTCTGTAGCGCCGTGCAAGTGGGGTTAGAATTAAGCCCGAATAAATCTCTCCTCAAGACTACACTTAAGCCTGTGCTGGACACTTCAAAGAACTCAGACTAAGCCCTCAAATACTCGGCTGAAACCTCTGTCAAGCATTCCCATTTATTATGTGGCAGGTTTGAAAGGCACTTCATAACACACATTGTTAGTCTCTGATGGTTCCAGCGCTATACGTTAACCTGGTTAAAGATTTGAGGATAAGAAAACCTCAGTTCAAAAGAGAAGGGGGAATGATGCTGTAGCTCGGTGTCAGTGGAATGGCTGAATTGATGGATTGCTGTGGTGTGTCATTGAGTCATTTGTTGTGTTTTTAAAAAGTGAGCTGTTTCTAGAAGCCTTTTTCTCCAATTGTCAGGTTGAACCTGTTCTTCTATTTGTTTAGAAGCATAAACATACAACACATTGCGTACAG
The DNA here is from genome assembly GCA_037577295.1 of Ladigesia roloffi. NCBI lineage: Eukaryota > Metazoa > Chordata > Actinopteri > Characiformes > Alestidae > Ladigesia > Ladigesia roloffi. Next base: position 31,291,465 of record JBBKCR010000101.1, read on the forward strand.
TTGTATCCTAGTCATGCCTAATGAAGACGTATTACAGTTCATTTAAGTATAATGGGCTTCTTGAAATGGTGACCTGAGTTCATGGTACACAGAAGCACCATCCATGTCATCCACATTAAAAGAAAGTGGTCAAGTATGAGGCTTTATTTTATTATGAACATGTGTGACATACATTTTGTTATTGTACCAAATCCTTGTCGTCTGAATTAATCAAATATTTATATTAGACTAACATATTACACTCCTTGTTGTATTTTCAGAATTTCTACTTTGAATATTGCACAAAAATGTATTAGTATTACTTCATTTGGAATACTAATAAAATAAATTGGATATTCCCTTTAAATCAGTGGTCCCCAATACATTGTCTATATTAAAGACCAAGTCTGATATTAAAGCGGTTTGTGATGAAATAAGGGTTTGGAATCACTGATCTATGAATACACAGTACTTTCTTAAAATAGTTTTAAAACTAGGGGTGGATAGTGTGTTGGGTTGGGTGGTTTAATGGTAAGTAAACCTCAGTATTAAAAAATTATTCCAGTATTTAAGAGAAGTCAAATTTATATTTCAAATGTATCTAGTAAACGATTAATTCAATACATATACACTGTAGTAGGCCTTATTAAAGAGGAAGTTCAGTGCAGGTGATGATCCCCGAATCCACACACAGTGTCAGACGTTTGCCAAATAATATTAAACATAATACAAATAATGTTCTTTTCTTAAAAGGATGTTACCTGGAAAACAAATAAAGGATGTAGTTACAATAACGGATATAAAACAGATAAAAGAATCATTATAAATATATATATTTTTAATCCAACTAATATTAATTAAACTGCAGTTGAGTTCTTTTTGATTAAGTTAAAATAACACAACATGATGCAGATAAGCTTTACTGAATGGGTATCATACGTTCAGAATGCGAGGTATAACCCGTGACGCTTTTTAAAGGATGTCTTAAATTGTTTTTTGCGCTAACACTTCAAATATAAATGTGACTGATAAACACCTCTAATTTGATGGGCGAGTCGAGCAGCTGCTGTAACCTCGAAGTCATTAGTAGCAGAAGTCTGTCTATCATCTTCTAAAATGGATGAAATTAGAGAGTACTTGTGCAGTGTTCGTTTTCATTTAGGCTTTCTTAATCCAAGTCAAATCTTGGTGCTCTTCCTATTGGCCCAGACATTATTATAACATAGGATATTTACTCTTTGTGACATATATGCTGCAGTGTTACTGTAGGCAGCGTGTAAAATGTATGGCAGTCCTACAGTTTTAGTTCATGTTGCATCAAGAGTTTCAACATGTTGCTGGTGTGAAATATCTTACATCCACTAAAAAAACACATTGCACAGCGAATACACTTAAAGCACATTTTATGCTGTCAGTTTAAAAGCTAATTATATTGTATATTTGATTCCATGAAACTGATGAGCAGTACCACAGGAGTGCGTGCGAGGCATAAATGCTGATTTATTTAGCGTAGACTCTGAAGAATTTAGTTGCTGTATTGCTGAAGTGCAGCAGTGCAGCAATATCCTGGTTGTGCTTTGTAGTCATTTGTAAGAATCAAATTCCACGCTGTACCACTTTGTAATCGACGGTTATTGCTTAATTTCTTTTAACGGCAAATGTTGTTACACAGCGGCAGGCACATACGAATCTAATACCGATATCTCTCCCATTAATTAAGTGCGTTAATTGTGAGTGTAACAGATGAATGCAGCATGGCTGGTTTCCTTCGCTGCCTCTCCCTCACACTGCGCTGTTTATCACTGGGACATATGCTGTCATCAGCTTTTCAAACTCCACCAAAGCCGCAGCTGACTAATTACCTGTCATTAAGGTTGAACTGTCTCTGAAGATATTCCACTTGTGCAGACTGAGTTGGAAATGCATATGCATGTCTGGCTGTGTGTACTGGTTGCTCTTTGCCTCTCAAACATCTGACGAACAGCCCCGAAGATGTACAGAGCTGGTTAGCATTGCACATGTCACCATTATGTTAGGAGAGTAAGTCTGAGCGGAAAGGACGCAGCCAGTTGTACCATAGCGCTTGATGCTGGTATTTCAAAGATGGCTGCTTTTGAATGTTAAGTAGTAAGCTCTGCCTTTCAGGGAGTATTTCCATGGTGACAAGGCTGGTGTCTACTAGACGACCATAAAGCATACCACACCATCTGCTTGCGTGAAGACCATTTCAACTTGCCTTCAGTGAAAAATCTCCCCCATTTAGACAGGATCTGTCTTCCTTAAGAGATGATTTGGAGGCACGTCTAGCTGCTTTCACGGAATGATGTTTTATATCTTGCTATTTTGCAGAACTGTCTCCACAGTATTTCTGGTGGTTAGTGTCTGTTTTCTCACATGTGAAGTGCCCTTTTATTTTTGCTGTAAGCTTGTTACCATAGTTATGTCCGTGGTTGCAAATAAGCCTGTTGTACACACATCAGATTTAATGTGATATTCACTTATAGCACAAAACACCGATCACAGATTGGCACCATCCCTCTGATAAAACAAGCCCCCAAAAATCTTAAAAAAGCCTCTTTTTTAAGCAACATTAGGGAAAAAAACGTCTCTCATGTGAGTCATCCCATGAAAGGCAGTGAATAAGAGACGCTCAGAAGGGACCAACGGGTATATTTGCAATTCCCAAAAAAACAGAAAAACTTGGCACTTGATACTCTGAGTTTGATACACAGTCATTATTGCTCCCATAGGTGCTAGTCTAGATGTTACAAAAATGGCTAGGGTGGTATTGCAATATATTCAATATACTTGAGCACATGAATTCTAATCTTTCTGAGGATTGAGAACAAACAGGATGCACCAGTAATGACACTTTATAAATAATCAGGTCAAAAACTACAAGTAAAATTATCTTTCTGTTTTATATGCAGTTCTTTCTCAACCTCATTTGACAGGAATAATTATACTATCTTTATAAAGAAACAAGCAGCTGGTCATTTCTATTTAAGCATGGATTAAAGGCAAATTATTTTGTGTGGGTGTGTGTGTGTGTTGTAATGCAGTGAGTGTCAGTAGGTTCTGAGATTGTCCAGCAATGGACTGCT
>JBBKCR010000101.1:31340506-31358018 GCA_037577295.1 Ladigesia roloffi
TCAGTTCAAAGTTCACTGAAATATGAACGTGTTCAATGAACGCGTTCTTTTGAACTAGTTCATGCACAACACTGTAATTCACACTTTGAATGATAAATAAGGTAATTGCAGGTGATTTTTAAGGCGTGCTCTGTAGTGTAAACTTTCTCCACTAGGGACAGCTATGAGCACCTGAGGAACTTTTGACTTTCAGCACTGTTTCTTGGATATGGAGGAGAGTCTGATGGGATTTATGCTCATCTAGGCATTGATGATATGAAATTAACTTCAAAATGAGTCTTCTAAGTTTTGTTTAGCCTCTTTCAAGTAAACTTCATCAATCTCATCCACCACTGGTGCCTTGGCAAGTGTCCTTAGGGTCTGATATCGATTTGTATGGATTTATAGGGCCATTTCATAGCCTAAATGAATGAGTATTCTCTTGCTTAAGTCTTGCAAAGAAATTGGCAGGCTCACAAATTTGTATAAGCCTCTAGGGAATTTTAAGACTAAATATGGAGCTTTAGCATTAACTGCAGTACAAGGGTATTACATTGGCTTTTACACACTAGTAGACTACTGTTATTTAATATCAGCTAGTTAGTTGTTCAGATACCTGCTCTGCATTCATAGGATTTTTTCTTTTTATAATGTATTTTCAGCATTATAATTTTCGTTTTTTCAAATTTGCCTCATGTAAATTTTGTGATAAAATGTTAATTGTTAATGAAAAGACTTATTTGAACAAGTGACCAGAAAGCCCCTAAACGTGTCTGGACAGTGTTAGAAATTCTAACGATTGTTATGCAGTTCTGTTTAAAAGAAGCACAGAGAGAACCTGTTCTTCTTTAACTTTAACAGTATAGTCAGTAAATGCCCTGAAAAGATTATGAAACTGTCGCTTTATCAGTAAGTCATAGTAAGCTGAAATCCACAGTCTGTATGTAGAGGATGTGAGAATTAGATTAGTAGTGATTTTATACATCAAAAGGTTCAGATAAAAGCGTTTAACCTACTGACTGCAATAGGATTGTCTTTAATTATTTATACTGGTTCTGCACTAAGGAGTGCTATTTTGCCAATTGATTTTCATGTAATTCTGAATGAAGAGGCTGAAGGTGTGTTTTGGCTCACAAATTCTTAGTCTCTCTTCTAGAACATCACTATTCAGATGGTATTAGGCAGTGAATGAGGAAGTTAGATAAAGTTGTTCTTGTGACATGAGGGGTGTGTGTGCGCGTAAATAATTGTGTGCGTGCGTATGTGTGTACCTGTTTATGTTTTCTCTGCACGGTATGGATATAGGGTACAATAATTGGTCTGCAGAATGACAGGATTGTTAAAAGGACATTTGAGGATGTAAGACACCAGCACTGCAAATGAACACTTGCATGTATCATGAGAGCGTCTGTAAAAAGCAGCCAGTGTCTGATAACTGCATAGGAAAAAGTAGCTGACTGAATGACTGTCTATTATGCTGATATTGATTTGTTTTATTGATGGATTTTCCTGCTTGTTGCGTGTGAAGTGGTTGATTTTACAATTGTTAAGTAAAAATGTCAAATTTTTCTAAGTTTCTACATTATTTAGCTGTTTAGATGCAGTCTAAGGAATTCCAAGTTTGGCATAATAAGACTTGTGCCATTCTAGAACAGCTTACTGAATTATAATTCACATCAGTAGCGATGGAAGACTTTCGATATGTTTAATTCTAGACGACTTTTACATGGAATGCTTATGAACAGGTTGCCTGATGTAAGAGACTCCTGTTTTATGACAGAGATGTTTTAAAAATTGCTTGGAACATTTTTTAAATATTTATTATGCTAGGTAAATATATCTACGTTATTTTTAAGTTTTACAATTTTTTGTAAGGAAGATATCGGGAACAAGTACTAAATTTGGGATGGTTCCTGATTGGTCAATACTGAAATATGTGTAACCCCTTTTTCCCTACTCTGGCGGGAAATTACACTCGGACTTACTTCTATAGAAACACGTTTGGCGCAACAGGGACCTGGGTGAGTCAGCACGCGTGTGTGTGTGTTGAATGTCTGACCCTCCCTGCAGCGGCAGTGTGTGTGTGGATTCTAGCCTAACTCGGGTTACAGTAGCGCGGTGCCTCCACTGGAAACTAACTTCACTGCCTAAAAGTGTGCTTGTGCGTTCCCAGAAAACAGTAAAAACATTTAACACAAACACAGTATAACAGTTAAGTGAACCCGTAATATTTATTTATAATAAACATGTATATTTTAAGTTAAATATACCCTTATTCCCTCCGCACAACAATGTTAAACCCACCAGCACAAATACTCACAATTAAACCCGGAAAACAATAAATAAAAGAAATAAAACAGTGCTGTTGGGGCTCGTTGGTGCACGACGAGTACACGTTTATTCACCGAGATCCTCCCGTGAATCTCTTAATCATCCAACACGTGTTTACTCACGGTTTGTCTCTGAACGCAACAGCGGCGAGACCTGAACTGGGTCTCACAACAACCTCCTTCGGAACTTCCCGGCTCTGGCAAGGGAAACAAGGCGTCCTGGAATCCTGTCTCACAGCCCGGGGAAACGACGCGGCAGACTCCGGCCTCGGCCTTGGGTCCGGAAGACGGCGAATGGCACGAACACAGCCCCGCACCGAACCGGCAGCAGCAAACGGGCAGAACACTCGGGTCCAGCGGCTTGAAGAACGCAGCGGCTAGCTAAAAGCATGCTGGAACACGGAGGACAAAATCTGCACCTCTGCTCTCCTCTCTCTCTGCGCGCAATCTGGCCGCCATCAGGAAAATAACTACCCCCCCCCCATCAGTTTCGCGGGCTTTTGCCCCAAACATGGCCCTCATTGGCCAGTCTCAGTCCTGGGCATTGTGGGGAATGTAGTCCTTACCCCAAAACACATAAAAACAAACAGTAACACACAACATTCTGTACACACATAAATATACACATTTTGTAGATCCCTACATATGGATACATTCCTGGACAAAGTGTACTGCTATCATTGTATTTTTAGTATTAATACACTTTCAGATAGTCTGGTCTAGGTGCTCGGCACATCACCGCCACCAGACCAGACATTTACTCCTTGCTCTTTTTATATAAAGGAAGCTCATTTATCCAATTTAGAATAAAATAAGCATTTAATCATTTTACATCCTTTCATATTATGTCTTTACTTATACCTACATACCAGTTTATGGAATGAGTTTATAGGGATCCATATCAATTAACAGTATCAATTTCAGTAAAATCATAACAAAACCTGTCCCTCATCACCATTACGTGCAATTTAAAATGTCTAAAAATTAGTTTGTCTTGATCATATTATTATGATCATTGTGTCTGATTTGTAAAAGAGCTTCTGCAAGTGTGAAGCAACCTGATATGAATGTTACATGATTGATCCACTTGTAGTTTCAGATATGCTAATCCATATATTGATTGGGTGTATCAATCGTACCCTCTCACCCCCCCCCATGAACAAACATTTGCTTACATAATTAAAGCTAGGTCATTTATAAGGAATCATTCATACTCAGGAGAAGAAAATTAACATGTAGTTGGAGGGGAGTAATACAGTGGTATATGAATAATTTAATTGGAAAAAGAAGACTAAGATGTTAGCCCGCCCTTTGTTAGGAGGCAGAGAGCAAGGCTTGAGGTTGAACAAAAGGAGAAATGAAACTGAGTGGCTGCAATCTAACAGTGGTTCGGCCTCTCTCTCTAAATAATTCACTCTCCAGTGATCACACTAAATTTAATTAGCTCTTGTTATCCTGATATTATCAGGGCCTCACTGCAGAATCGCTTTTTGAATCAGGACAAGAGGGCCTCTCGCTAAACACGGCACACAGAGAACAGGCTCAAACACACACACATACACACAAATGTGTGTACGGACCAAAAGCTTGTTGCTCCGAAATACAGTCACCAATCCTGCAACACAGCACTGCCATGACATGTAATTGCCTTTTCCAAGAAGTCTGTTGTAGTAAATGATGTGGCAAGAATTTTTCCAGCCCTTTTTACTCTATATGGAAATTATTTTTGATTTCAGATTGTGTTTGTGAGTCACACTGCATACATATTATCTGTCTGTCCGTCTACAGTCATGACTAAAAAGTTGTAAAACCTTTACGGTGTTCTATATTTTGCGTATATATGACCTAAAACCTAGTAGCAGGTAAAGGGTCCCCAATTAAAAATGGCTATTTATTTACAAAGGAAAATTGAACCAAATAACATATCTGGGTGGTTACCCCCTTATCTGGTGTTACACATTTTTGGTGACTGTTGATCAGTCCTGCACACTTTTATCCCATTCCTCCACACAGAGCAGTCTTAATCTGCAACTGCTTGGTTTTTATCCTTCCAAAGCATTTCTGCTAGGTTGTGCTCAGTAAATTGACATAACCATTCTAAGCGTTAACTTCGTTCTTTTTCAACCACTCTTTGGTAGAATGACTTGTGTGCTTAAGATCTTGCTCAGTTCAGAGTCCTGACAATTTCTTTTAAAGTCCACTAGTATAATTTAGATCTCATTGTTCCATATATCATGACATACTGTACTGACTGAGATGCAGCAATGCAATTGCACTACCACCACCATGCTTCACAGAGGGGAATGTCTTATGCTGGAATACAGTATTTTTCTTTCTTGAAAGCTAAGATTTCTCATTTAAACTAAATAGTCTTATTTGGTCTCATCCATCCACCAAACACATTTCCGAAGCCTGTCCTTCTCTCTTGTCCTTGTGATCTTTAGCAAACAATAGACAGCCGTCCTTTTTTTGGAAAGTAGCGCCTTTCTTCTTGAATCCCTGCCATGCACACCAATGTTGTTTAGTGTTAGAAACCTCTATGCAGAAGTTTTGCTGTGCATGGCAGGGACTCTGTTCATACTGATTATCGAGCAGCATGCAAACTTTGATTAAAAGATGCTTTATATTAGCTTGATCTAAGAAAGTGTTTCTGTTACATCTGCTCCTACAACTGTTTAATAGGTGGGCAGCCCAACAGGTAAAATTCTCACTCTTCCTGACTTGAGATGAAATATAGAGAAAGGGAATTTAACTGGCAGGTCACTGTTTGCTTCCTAGCATTCATTCATGTGCTGTTTGTTCATTTTTGCCGGGCAGATCATTATTGAACTTCCTGAAGGTAAAACTGTATTAACGTAGTGTATAAAACTACATTTAAATAAAAATGATGCATGATGATACAATGTTGGTACCTTGGTCTTGCATTTATTTAAAGACACCTCGACCTGAAAATATCTAGGGGAAGCACTGTAATTTGCTAGCTTCAAGCTTAAGGCAATGCATTATGATATATTGTATCGTAAAATCCCTACTTTCTGTAATCTTGCTTATTTGATTATTTGCCCAATGCCCTTTTTTCTCCAGTATTATTTTGGTTTTCTCATCAATAACTGTGTATATGACGATTAGACTGACGGTGTTTTGGGAGAAAAGACCCAGATGTACCTGTATGCAGATGTATACAGACGAATGTGAAAGGTTTCAGTTTTAGTGCCTCTGTGAAACAATGAAGAAGTGTGCATAGGTAGGACAATATGCAGTATTTTTCAAAGAAATAGCACACATGCATTCAATTAAATAGAGCAAGGTTGTCATGAAAGGATTTTTCTGTATAAATGGTGAAATGTGACTTTTCAGACTGTGTAGTAATGGTGGCTGTATGTGTGTATGTGTCTGATATTTGCCTGCAAATTGTGAGATTGGTCAAACTGCAAGACAAGCAAACAGAATTGCATTCGAGCGTCTGACTGCAGAATCTTAGCTCGTTTGGGCAATTAATCAGGCATCATTTTCCCTGCTACATGTCAGATGATATTTGATTAAGCTGAAATATGTGCTTAAGAATGGGCAAAAATTGTACAGTATATGCATTGCTTAAGTTGATGTAATGTCTGCTGAATCACTACTGAAGTGTGTGCCTTTCCTGGTCAGTCTCCATCATTTCCAGTGGCTTGGTATGATCAGCTCAGCCTGAATGGCTCTGATTGTGAGGCTGATGGAGCAGTGTAATGCGGTAGTGTGGGGAGAGCCGTGGAGGGATGACAAGAGATTTGCTGGTAAAGCCACTCAGACACATTTGCCCACTAGCCTCGTATAAGATTTGCCCTTTGATACATTTATTTAGCAGCTGTATCTATAAATATTTGTATATAAATACATTAGTATAAATAGTATTTATAAATATTTTTAGGTCAACATAAACTGCTGTAGGTTTCATCATGATGCTATTGCCGTCAACATTTTGTGACTCGGTTCTATTGAAAAGCAAAATAAACACAGAAAACTCCCTTTGTTCAATACATAATCCTTGAATGTGCTTTCAGGACCAGAGATTGTTGATATGATGTGTTTTTAAATGGTGATACTATGTGTGTTCAGTTTAATTTCATTTTGGCACATGTAGGTGATACAAATAAAATTACCTGTACTTTTTAGTTACAGTACCTGTACTTTTTGGTTACAGTACCTGTACTTTTTGGTTACTGTACCTGTACTTTTTGGTTACTGTACCTGTACTTTTTTGGTTTAAAATCAGCACAGTTGAATAAATTGTGTTTTCTATGGTTGCACGTATAGAAAAATATTGTGATTTAAGGATTGTTCTTGTAATTGCCCAAGCCTACTTTCTCATACACACAGACACATTCATGAAAATACTAGTTTTAGTACAGAGTTTCCGTTCTGGGCACTTGCCATATTCTTTTGTTGACTATTTTTGGCCACAGTTAAGTGAACAGGCTTCTATTTGGCAGAACTCACCAGCCCATTGCTGTGAGTGAAATTAAGCTAGGTCAGAATCAGATGGACGCAGCAGGGTTCCCGTGCCCTGCTCTTCCTACCCAGGCTCACCTCAGGCAGCCTAACCCCCAGCAGCCATACCATCCTGCCACCCCCCCACCTCCTTGTTAGTCATTCTCCAAAAGCGTCAAAGACGTCTTTATTGCGTGTGGCCTTTTTTTTTTTTTCTTCTTTTTTTAGGCACGACAAGATGAAGGCGAGTCTGCACTTCAAACGGCTTCTGTTGGCTGCGCAGGAATAACATTCACTGCTTCATTATTTATTTCTGCCTCTGTTGTCTCTGGCAGTTATCGTAGCCATCCGCCGTTATCCCTCTCCCCACCAACCCCCACCTATTATTTACGAATTCAAGAGAAATAGTTTCTGAAGTGAAGCGAGCGCCTGGGGAGCTGATTAGCTATTTACAGATGCCACCCACAAAATCCCATGACCCTTAGAGTGGAGGCTGTGAGCAGACAAGCCAATTAGCAAACAGAGGAGTTGCAGCCTGCTATTATTGCCATTATTCGCTCTATTATGGTGGCTATTGCTATTCTTTGTGGAGTGGAGCGGCAGAGGCTGAGGGCACCTGCGTGGACCTGTTAATAGGGGTGCTGAGTGGCGCTGGTGGGGCTGGGAGAAGGGCAGCACTGAGCCGACAGTACCCAGCTTCAGGCAGGCCAGACAGGCTGCTGCTCTGGGTCTCACTTCAGGCCCACAGTGCTAACTGGATATGATGGCTCACCCAAAGGGATCCACACGGCAGATGTGCTAAATGACTGTCTGAGCTGTGTGTGTATATGTGTGTGTGTGTGCTCGACTGCAAATGCAAGGTCTTAAACAGCACAGTGTTAGAGTACATTTTCATGTTAATGTAAGTGGGGAATGGACTGATGGTCTGCTAATGTAGACTGTACTTAGGGTTGGCTAGACAGTGCACTCAGGGCTGTTTAAGTCTTCTTATTTTGATTGCAAAGAGTTGATGCTCCAGGTACTGCTAAAAAAATAAGCTCACCGTGGAAAAAAAAAAAGAAAAGATCTGATTTGATGTGATTTGATTTAGATGTGCAGTGTCTCTCCCTGCCTCTTGTGCAGGCTAACGAGGTAGAATTTAATTAGGGAGGGAGTGAGACGAGTCCTGTGGGATTTCACTGCCTGTCCACAATCTGAGCGAGTCTGAGCGGAATACTCACTCTCAGAGCTGGACCTGGGTAACGACATAGATGATGCAAATAATTTTGTAGATTCTGCAGCTCTCTCTAAAAAACCAGTTGCGTCTTCATTATGTGGACTCATCTCACATGCACATATATATTGTGTGGTAATTGGCTTTCCCATGCCAGCTTCTGCACCACAGATAGATGTAATATGCAAATGAACCCTTTAACCAATCAATGTATTTGACTATGTGCTTTTAGCATCTTAAAGACCAATTACATTTGCAGATGGGTTTCCTTAGTTTTTTATTTGCATTATTTTCCAATTCTACTTGGTAACTCAGACCCCAACCCCACCCGTCACATGACACAAAGGTGAAAGCTAGCGCATGATTTTGCAGTCATGTAAAGTCTGACATTGCATTTTTTCACACCATTGCTAACATTATCAATAGAAATCTCAGTGTGCTTGGAGGAGAACACTGACAGTTCTTTTACTTCTGCTTACAGACACCTGCACTGGATAGTGATGGTATGGGACGTTTATGTTGTATCCCCATGGTTTGAGTTTAAGATCTCCTGATGTCGGGACCTAGATAAATTCTTCTATGGCTGTTTCGAAGAATCATGTGATTCACACAAAGTGCACCCAAAGGAAACAGCATTGGTCAGAATAATGCAGAACAACCCTATTATCGTTCAACCAACATGGCTTGAATGAACCGCAACACATGCTCCAAGTATCATATAGTTGTGCATTTGCAGTACTTATTATTTGTCCTTGTGCATCCCAGCTTGACATGACAATAGTAACTTTTAGCAGTCAAGGCTGCCAGGATGGTAATGATGCTAATGTAAAAGGGATCTTTAATCAGGTGAAGCTTACATATATACTTCTGTAGAACATGGCACAAATGAATTCCCAGTGTTAGGATCAAGGTTCAAATGGCCAATTTGCCTTTTAATTGAAATCAGTGGAGTGTGTTCTACCCTGAATAGTTTGAAATCCACAGGGGGCTGGAGAGTTACAGCACTTGATATTGAAACTCCATATTGACATTCAGGGGCTGGCTGGGCGTATTTTCTGTATTAGGCTGTATTACGCTACATCTTGATAGCAAAAAATAAAAGATTTCAATAAGATGGTCCCTTTTGAAAACATGTAATCAAATATTTGTATATGAATAAAAAATGACCAACTCATAAACTGCATATTTGCTGCATCCCTATGATTGATTATAACAGTAACATGTTTTCTGGAGGAATAAATGGAAGAGCATATGAGGCCCATAACCTCAGAAAGTTAAGTGTATTAACACATTTGCCCAATTATAAAAACACATAATTGATTATATTAAACAAAATAAGTATTACTGAACCTTTAAGTCTTTCGTCATGTAAGTTGGTGCCAGGAATAGATTATATATATCTGGCTTGTTATTCAGATATCAATCCTGATATATATTATTCAGCAACAACTACAAATAATTTGGTAACTGCTGAGACACTCCTCCATAAGTTCTGTAGTTGTGGGGATGAGAAATGTCTCACATGCTGGCACTTGGGATTCAAGGGGTTAGGAAAATCAGCCCAACAGTGCATTTTTGTCACACTTACACCGCATTAGGAAAAACTCGCTCTTGGAGTGTCAGTTGCTCAGTTGCATCCAATCTCGTCACAAAAGAGAAACGCAGTGTTCATTATATCAGTATTCTTACATACAGCGCTGAAGACTGCTAACTATGTGTTTGTGTCACATGAAAGGAGAGAGGGCGTATGTTCATAGAGAGAGATTTAGAGAGAGAGAGAGAGAGAGAGAGAGGGATGGGAGAGGAAGTGGAGAGATGCGATGCCTCTCTCGCTTCTGTCGTTCAGTACCTGTCAGCCTGTGTTAGCGGTCAGAGCTGGCAGAAAGCTCGCGTGAAACTGTTTTAGCGGTCAGCACAGGCGAGGAGCTTGCGTGAAACTGTCAGCGCATCCTCTCCTCCTCCGCTTTCTCCTCCTCCTCCTTCCCCCATTTTTTTCTGTCCCTCCCTCCTTCTCTCTCTCTCCCTCTCTATCTATCTCTCTCTCTCTCTCTCATATTTCTCACAGTGTAAGCCACAGCCAGTGAGTGAGTGCCTAGGCGCTACCCCCACCTCCCCCTCCAGTGTGTGTGTGTGTGTGTGTGTGTGTATGTGTGCTCGTGTGTATACACACACACACTGCAGACGTGTGGGCTCCCAGCTATGTGTGAAGACACGCACAGCACGCCAAAGAAGCAGCCGCACTCATTGTGACGCTCGCTTTTTCTTCCAGGACCGGCACACAGATCACATCGAAAAAACACCCATCTCACTTCTCTCTCTGTCTACTCTCTCCAGCCCTCTCTCTCCCTCTTTTACTTATACAAGCCTGTAGAGCCAGAGCAGAGGGAAGACCCTCTCTCTCTATTTCTCTCTCTCTTTCTTTCTCTCTCTCTCTCACAGTCTTGCCTCCCCTCTATCTCTCTCTCTCTCTCTCTCTCTCTCTCTCCCCCTCTTGCTCTCTTTGTGTCCTGCGGTGGGATAAGCGCTGAGAGGATGAGCCCCTGATACAGCGCTGGACCTGAGTGACCTGACAGCTCAAACTGTGAGTATACAAGTCCCTCTCTGTCACCTCCTACACACACTCACACACACACACACATACACACTCTCAAACACATCCTGAAACCTGCTTTGACAGACCAACACAAACCACTCATAGTTACATGATAATGGCAACAATACTGCTTTTGTCAACAGTATTTTATTTGTGTCGTTTTCTTGTGTTTTCACTCTTTGGAAAGCAGATCCTTGCATTTAGCATCAAGAGTGTAACATTTGTGCTTAAGGATCACTCTCTCTTAACAGCATGCCGGCAGGGAGATGTTTATGTTTTTTTTTTGAGCGGAACAAATATCCGCTGGCTACGAGTTGCTTCTTGATTTTGAAAATGATGCACTGATTTTAAGTTGCAGTCGCCTGCTACTGAAGTGCCTACAGAGATTTTGCTTCTCTTATGTGATATTCAAAAGTACACCTCACTCTCTTGCCTTCTTTGAAACAACACATTTACCTGTCATGCTGTCACCGCTGTAGCTGAGCGTTGCACATGTACGTTAACCAGGAGCGCAGTGAGAGCTGGAGGAAAAGCTGAAATACAAGAGAGCAACATTTCCATTTTAAGGGTTATTAGCCATGTGTTCTACATTTGGGCTAAAACATGCAAACCAACGTGACTGTGCACTAGTTTTGAAGTGCTTTATCTCAAGGAAAAGCTGAATAGATATTTATGCTTTTCTGCTCACGGGTTTCTAGAAAATTTTCTCTTTATGTGCTTTTCTATACATAGCAATTATTTCTTTAGAGAGTGGCCTATTGTATAAATTCTTATTTTAGATATTAGTGCCAGAGTATAACTGTGTGTGTATGCATGTGTGATATATATATATATATATATATATATATATATATATATATATATACAGCAATACGTGTGTGATATGTATATGTACATCATAAAACTATTGTTCTCTCTGTGTGTTTGGCTGGAAATTGAAAGAGATACAACAAGGGACATAAACCAGCATCTCACTTCCAGCTTGCTTGTGCCTGTTTGCTCGAGCAGTGAAGCATGCCTGACAACTAAAATAGGAACACGGTGCTCCCCTCAGTTTGTCAAAAGTCAGCCAGCGAACTGGGCAATTCAGCAAATGTTGAAGTGACCTGGAGTAAATCTGCCTAAAAACAACCAATAATTTCTCAGAATGTCTGTAATGGTTTAATGTTCTCATTTCAAAGGCCTGCTGTGTGTGCCAAACGCAACCTGAAAGATGTGGCTGAAAAACTGGCTTTGTTGGTTAGACACTATCTAGATTAAGCTTAGACTTGGGCCAGATACTTGGAGCCTTTTTCAGCAGAGTGTGCCCAATGCCAATGCCAATGTAATGTAAATGAATCAAAAGTTAAATCTGTGTGAGGGGAAAAAGGTTTCTAACTTTGTGTTGTGCGGTATAATAATGGTTGTGTAGAAAGACCATTTATTTGGGTGTATGAGAAACAAAACTGTGGACGAAAAGCATTTTGCTGTATGAGCTGCAAGTCAATCAGCTCTTGCTGAGTGAGCTACTCACTCTGTCCCAGCGATGGTTTGTGTGTTGCATGCAAGTTTGTTGCTGTATCTCAGTTTGAAGATCCTATCCTGCTGTGATGCACATGGCAAGTAAATGACAGCATGAGATGATTGAGGCGCATGGTCAGAGAACATTAGTTTCTGTTTCATGAATCCATATGTTGTGATGGAGAAAATCGGCAGAAATTCCAAATGAGAAAACACGCTCTATAAAAGGAGTGTTTTTCAGGGCCGCTCGAAGAGAAATCAGGCAGAATGCGATGTGCTGACTGTGTATGTGTAAAGTATGTGGCGGTACGGAGCAGGGCTGTGTGACTGTGATAACGTCTTAATTGTAATTGAATGACATTGTGATTGTGATTAACACAAATTAGAAACTGCAATATGTGGTCACAGCTTGCTGCAAGAAATTGTTTGTGGTTTATCAGATCGGTTACTCACAGAACACTGAACTGGAACATGAGATCAAGGGCTGGTCAGCAGAGCTTAGATCATATGAAGCAAAAGTCTTTGCCTGAGCACTTATTCATTTCAAATACTGCAATAAATACAGTAAGATTTAGTAGTGCAGTCTAAAAGATTAAGATATTGTGAGCATCATAAATGTAAAGATACTGGTATTTGTCCTAATTGTAATTGTAGTAATTGCTGTTTTACTAATTGGCCTCAGATTAATATATATATTTGTGAATTTTGTGGAAAGTCTAAATGTGTAGGCCAGCTTTTGGCACCAAAAATGTTTTTTACCTTTGTACTCCTACGATCCTGCAGTGCAGCACCATACCTCAACTTCTTATAGACACAGGAACATAATGTAATTAAGCGTGGTGATAAAGAAAGGCGAGGATACATGCAAATGACTGAGTACTTTAGTCAGCACCCTCAAATGTAAGCGCTGGCTAATCTTTTAAACATGACACGGACGTCGTTGTCATTGTTCAGTTTGTGATCCCTCCGCAGAACAGACCTTTGGAGAGATTACGAGGAGGATATTATTTTAATAGGCAGTGAGAATTTATGTGCGCTGTAAAGAGGTGAGTGCGGTGAAAGTTACTCAAATTCAGCAAGTCATAGTCTTGCTTATTTTGAAGGGAAAAAACATCATTTTACATTAAAAAAAAGGCTACAAAAAGTAAATTTTTTTCGTAATCAGTGTTTCTTTTTCAAATGTTGTAATCAGTGCGATTCCTGTCTAATATTCGGACTTTTTACTTAGATACTATAACATTTTAAATCCTTGACCATTCAATTTTATACAAGATTTAGCTTGTTGAGTGTTTATATTAATATTAATGTATGAAACATTGTATCCCATTCTTAATTGACAGCAATCAGTATTTATTCTTCTGTAGCAGCTACAATGTTGGCACAGTGATTTGTTTCGTCAGGATGTATTTATGATGATAATTGTTGTTGACTGCTAAGTGACAGCACGTAATCAGGTAGGACTTCACAGAACAGAGAGCAGCCTGCTAATTTGATTTCCCAGGGCAGGTTGTTCTCAGTGCTCATTGTTTTCAGACATGGGTCAAATGCATATTCGGTAGATTTCTAATTAACACAATAATAACTGAATTTGTTCATGTGTCATTACTGTAAAATATCCTCCTTTATTCCATGTTACATGTTAAAATAACTGTACTGTGGATTAGAAACCAGTCAGTACCATTGGAGGTATTATTAAAACACCATTAATTTGCATGCACTGCGGGTTATACGAGGCAGGTCTGATGTGTCATTTTAATTACACCAAGTACAATCATACAGCTGTTAGCCTGAGGCTGCTGGGGGCGAGCTAGGTTGGGCCAGGCGCTACCCTGACCTCACCTTGGACCCCCCGTTGTCACTGTACCCACCAGAGTGACGGATGTGAGTCTAAAGGATCTACTTGATTATGTTCAATGGAGAGCTTTCTCCTCTCCCACCTTATTTATGGTCCCCTCTCATCCAGCTAGAGCAGAGAGGAATAAATCTGTCACACTCAGATCTACTACACCCCCCCAACTCTCTCCCAACCACCTCACATACTCATGCACACTGTGTTCTCTCCCCATCCTCAAACACTGTGCAGCTCAAAGCCCTCTTCCTTTGTTAGCCCAGGTTATTTACAGGTTGTATATGAAGGCAGGGTGACGCTAGAGTAAATCTGGGTGAATCTAAACTACCTTTTACGGAGTAAGAGAAGTACATACGAAGTCAAACAATGCCTGTTGCTCGAGTGCTGCTGTATGTTTAAGATGACTTTGGTGAGCATCTGCTCTTACGTGTACCAATAATGCATCAGTATCAGGCATGATACGACAAAAACTTCCACACTGCCTTTAAGACGAGTTGATGCACTCCTGACCCCCCCACCCTTGCAGTAGGCTACATAAGTAAGGCACAAGATTTACGTCTTTGAAGTGAAGATGGATCTCTGAGCCCAGAAACACTGAGTCATCCACATGTCATAAATTGTCATGCTGTGTGTATTTTTGGCAACACTAAGGCCTGCCTTTTGATCACCCTCAGTTTTTAGAATGCTCCTGGAGCTGCCGCTGTACCACAGCATGTAGAGCAGTCGCACACACTCGCGCACATTAACACTAGAGTTTAAAACCTTCTGCGCAAAAACGGGTAGCAAAAGTAGTCATTTGGTTTGAAAGCTAAACAAGAATTAGCGTTAGCCCTCGGCTGCGGGTTTGAAATTGTGCTATCTGCACAGCGCTAATGAACACGCTGACGAAGACGGGTTAATTTTCCTTTTGTAGCAGTGAAAGTGCCCTTGGCTTCGAATGTGGCACTTACGTTCAAACATCCGGCATTCATTTCAAACTTCTCAAAACAACAATTGTATTGTCAAGCGAATTGATTCATGTAAATGCCATTCTTTGTACCTCCCTTCTGTGAAAGCACAACAGAGCTAAAGGAACACCTTTAAAAAAAGCACATTTGCAAGAAAAAGCACGTTGGCAATATCCTTTTGATGCTGCAGGCGATGACATCTCTGGTTTAAACCCTAGCATTGAGTTAGGCGTTGTTTCCATATGCGTGTGCCAAGCCTGGGGCGCCTCAATCCGTGCCCTCCCCGGGACAGCTTTGATAGTCAGACACAGAGAGATTGTGTGGTCCTACACAGGATAATGCCACTACAGTGGACTTTTTTCTTCTCTTTTTTTCTTTTTCTTTCTTTCTTTCTTTTTTTTTTGTGTCTCGTCATCATTAGTGAACCAGCCTCGATGCTGAAAATCTCTCTCTCTCAGTGCTTTCTGTCTTCTTAACAAGGTCTGTTAAGAGCAGGTCAAATATGTGATGTGCTGTAAAGGCAAAAATTGACAGCTGTGAATGTGTCGTGGTCATCGTTTGCAGGTTGAACATGCAGACGCCGTCCCGAAAACAGGCTTTAAGATGGAGCTGGGAGATGAGATGAGGGCTGGTGTTCAGACAGTGTCTCTGAAGCACACTGACAAAAGGCAGCTTAGCCAACAATTTCCTCCCTTTTTCTCACAGAGGGTAAAATAAAAAGCGAACTGACTGGGGGAAAGACTGGCTTTATCCACAGTCTGTTTGATGTTGGATTGTGTGTGTGTGTGTGTGTGTGTGTGTGTGTGTGTGTGTGCGTGTGAGCGTGTGTGTGTGTGTGTGAGCGTATCTGTGTTATTCGGGCACCATTGGTCCTGAGAGAGCATTGGCTATCAGAGAGTATGTCATTGGGGGGTGCGATGACTGTGGCCCCTCGAGGGCCTCTCTTGCGGAGCCCCAATCCAACGAAACAAGCAGAAAAGCTGGTTAACACTGCAACCGTTTCTGAGGCACAGACCCTAGCCATTAATGATCTCTCCCTTTTCTCTCTCTCTCCCTCTCTCTCTCTCTCGCTCTCTCTCTCTCTCGCTCTCTCTCTCTGGGTCTGGCGCTGGTGATTAGAGGACGGTGCAAGCCGCTGTAATAAGGAAGGGGGCTACAGCTTTCGCGCCGGCCTGATCTGTTGTGCGGCCATGGTGGGTATTTCAGAGGGCTGCGGCAGGAAGATAGGGAGATTGAATGAAAAAAAAAGTCTTGAGGGAGGAGAGGAGAAAATGGGTGAACTGGTATTAACTGGTGAAAGAGCTGGCACGGCCGGCGGGAGAGAGAATCCTCTCCCTGAACGCTCTCGCGACTGGCTCTTTCTTCAAACTCGCATCGTTTTTTTTTCACCTCGTTCTAATAATAGCAACAGTAACAAGAATAAAACGTTATGTCGTAACCGTGGTTACTCATTACTCACACGAGTCTTAATATGCAAAACAAGCATACAGTGTAGTAATTTCCAGATGTTAAGGGCTATATGATCAAGTGGTGACAAGTGCAGGTGTGTGAATTTCACTATAAAGAGTAATTGGTCTGCTGACATATTTATGGATTGCTGCGGTGTTGGAGAGTTCTCTCCTTCATTAGGGACATTGATGTGCCAGGTAGTGACACTTGCCACCGCATATCCAACGTAGTGCAACTAATCTGTGTGTTATTTCCCTTGCAACGGTTGCAAGGTTTGACAAGCTTTAAAAAATGTTGGCAAAAATCCATTTCAAACTAATGAGTAGTTCCACTCCGTCGTTATTGATGAATTATGGATGAATGATCTCAAATGATTTTTATTTTGTATGCTTGTATTGGATTGCCCTTAAAAAATATCAGGCATTGATTTTTGTCATGTAGTTGCGGTAACATTTGCATCAGAATCTGAAAACATCGATCGCGGATGAAATTCCTTTTGCAAAAACTGCACGGACACACAGTTACAAATAAAGGAACAAAATAAAATATAAATCCAAACTAAAACTAAAACAGAAAAGTGCTAAAACCAATATGATGTGTAATAATGACACATTTCTTTTAACATTAGAATGCAGTGACTAAAACCTCAGATCCTTTTATGTTAGCAGTTGTAACAATGTTCTATAAGGATTGTTCGATAGTTGCTAATAAAGGACACATTTGTGGGTGTAACAGGGATAACGGAGTACTCTCAGGAATATGCTGATCTGGTTGTTCACCTCTACTAACCGGCCACAGGATGGTGTTGATGGGGAGGACAAGTGATAGCACTGGTGAAGTGGTCACTCTTCGACTGTCCCTGGTGTTAAAACCCGTCGATTGACAGCAGCCAGTGTGTCTACAGACACGTTCCTCACTCAATCAGACAGGACTTACATGGTAGACACACACACACACACCATCTGTGCCCCCAGCAGCAAAGTGCTAAAAAAGAAAAATTGTTAAGACTTAAGAGAGACGAGGTGGTAAACCTCATATATGTATCACCATTGATTCAACAAATGCTGACTAAACAGGACAAAGACCCAGTCAGCAAACTGTTATGCACACACACACACACACACACACACACACACACAAACACACACACACACACACACACACACACACACACACACACAC